>JAVLVB010000657.1:2980181-3048305 GCA_032876305.1 Orestias chungarensis
AAATCCTCTTTTCGTTGTCACCTAATTAATCTGCCATTTGTACCCTCCTTTTTGCTAATGAATTATATGATGTAATCTCGTCACATAATTTCAATACATCTAAATTATATTAACCTTGGCATTTTTTTTAATGTCTAATAACCTCCATAATTGATTTGGGTTTTATTTGTGACGCTTTAAATGGACGTGCAGTTTTTAATTTGATTAACTAAATAAAACAGCTTAAACCTACATTTTCCAGAAAATAATAATAAACTTTTATTTTAATGTGGAGGAAAAAAATGTTTTAATGACTGTGAATTAAACTAAATATGCCAAACTCCTTAAACAAGGAACTTTTAGTGACCCTATAATCGCGGTGGCATTTTTAAAAATAAATGATATAACCCTTATTAGCTTTCTTAAATAAATAATCATCATTATAAACGTACGGGTGACCTTTTTAAATGGCGAAAACTACGTTGTTTTATATCTGGATAGTCGATGTGGCGTAAAAGCCTATTTTTTTCGTGTTACCCTGAACGCACCAGAAGACTCCAGCAGACAGGACAGATTAGCAGAGCGCGCTGTTGCTTTCAGAGGAGAACGTTTTTTTCTCTGGTTAAACTCGTGAAACTGCTCCGGTTTTTATCCCTGCGTGGCGGCGGGGTCAACACAAGATGTCGGAGCTTGTTTAAAGCCGCCAGTGGAGGGAAGTGACATGTCCACGGGGGAAGACAAGAACGAGATTTCCGAGGGGATTGAAGTCACCTGTGGCGTCCGTGCGCGAGACGGGGGGAGCTGCGGCCAACTGAAGTTTGCAACGGTCTCCTCGCTAACAAAGGAACCACTTTTTTACCTTTTGACGGCTCTTTTCGACGCCACGGTGTAAAAAAAAACTCTGGGGGGATTTAAAAATGAGAGACGAGCGTGTTTGTTGCTTCTGCGTTGTGATAAGGTAAGCTTAGTTGAAGTCGAAGGCAGGCGGGGTGCTAAGTTTGCTTGTAGCTAGCATTAGCCAAGTTGCCCTGTCGCTAAGCCATGGGTGGCTCTGGCTATTTGCTGGAATGACTCCCCCTTTCCCTTTAAAAGTAACACTGGTAGAGTGACGTTTTATTTAAGCTACAAATAAACATCCAACTGGTTTTGTCCACTTACATTGTTTTGGTTGTTAACACGTAGAAACGTCACTTTAAGAGTGTGAGATAAGGGCTGTTTTGTAACGCTTGCTGTTCCCTTCAAACCGGAACGCGCAGCTGGGATTAAAACTGAATTAATCAAGCCCTGTTAACACTTTCATAAACTTTATCCCCGCGTCAGGATATGGAGTTAAGAGAGGCGCCGTCTGCATAGCATTGGTCGACTCTCGTTTTCTCCTCAACCGCACCACGCTTAATCAAGGCAACTAAATGTAAAGGATCCCCCCGGGTTTCAAGGCATCATGGATATCTTTCCCCGACCGAGCGGCGAGATTCAGAGGAGGAACCCCCAGAATGACTTTGAGCTCATCCAAAGAGTGGGAAGTGGAACATATGGAGACGTGTACAAGGTGGGTTCAATCTCCTGCTTCCCACAGTCTGTCATGGGAACTGGTGATAGTTTGAGTTACCTTGTCATGATTAATCAACCCTATAAGCTGCTCTTGGGTTTTCCAATGTAACATATAATATACATACGATAACACGTGGAAGCCACAATGGACAGCTTCTGCCTGAAGCACAACATCTGTCCTGCAAAGTATGATTATTTGAACACTGCATCATGATAAATGTGTGGTTCTGACTCTATATTTATGTGGGTATTTTCAAAATTATCATTGTGCTGAATATTAGACTTTTTAAACTTACTGTCACTTTAGCTCCTTAATGCGTCAGGTAGAGTTTGCAGTCATTTGTTTTGGCATGTGTGTTGTTTGTAGCTTGCCATTTTAAAACGGCTTTACCTGACATTGATGGGAAGTGCCACCGTTGGTCTACGGACCATGATTGCTTGTGGGTTTGATAATTTCCTAAATGTTTGGCAGGTGAAAAACAATGCTCAGAAACGGGTAGGACAGGGGAAGAGCTGCTTATCTCTGTGCTTCGAACTGAGTACATGTTTGAGCCAAGGACCAGGGTTTCTATTAGTATTAATATTAGTTTTGTGTCATTTGTTTTCTTTTGTAGTGTTTTCTTATTTTTAAAATCCTTAAAAAATGAATTACATTTTCTAAGGAAAAAGTGGTGCTCAGTCAATGCTGGTAGCATATTCTGCCCCAGAGGAACCCAATGTCAACAAAACTTAAGAATATTGTGTCATAGGTAGAGTGTTAAGAACATTACAGCCGCTTCAATGTGTGATAAACTTTAACAGACAAGCGGGTACATTAAACAAACCGAAGTAGTCCACGGCTCATGGTTTGTCTTCTTGCATGTTTCTGAAATGGTGACAGCTGCTAACAATCAACGCAGCCATGATTTTTTTCTCAAGGTTTATTGGTTACCTTAATGATGGGCTGCAAAAAGACCTAACTTGTCATAACACTAATTAATCACGGATTATAAAATCAGCTCAGAGTGAAAAGTGGTATTACTTGAAAGTATGAAGAGCTTAAAAAAACTGAAAATATTCTTTACCTTCTTTTTTTGACCGAAGACCCAAATCTAAAGTGTTCAGCTCTATGTATAAACATTGTATAAACATAATTTCTTATTGCTCCATTTAGCACTCTGAAAAGCAAGCATCACATTTTCCAGAACTTATTTCTTTATTGAGTTTTGTTTCACTGGGGTACCATTTGTTTTCTATACCAGTTAGAAACTCGCCGACCACATGATCAAGAGGTGAAAGTACGGCCTGTCTGTCTTGGCCTGCATCCACACAAAGCCGCTCCAGCAACCCCCACACCCAGACAGGCCACTGGTGGAATGTAGCGCCTGGTATTCACTCGGCGCTCACAGGCGGACGGCTGCAGCGGGCTGAAATACGATCCAGCCTCTGTCTAAACACGCGTTTTACTAAGGGCGTGTTCAGAGCTAAAATGACAGCGGAAACACCTCAAATGGGAAAAAATGACCGTTTGGGCCGCTTTACACACATTTGCTTTAGGAAACACAGCTTTCCTAACCAGTGATTATTTACGACAGACTTTAAACATGTTTGGGGTGCTTAACAGCAGCATGGAAAAATAAAAATGGATTCTGAACTGCTAATTAGGTAATCCTATCAACACTTCCTAAATATGGAAGCAGGTGCACATTTAACTTTTTTTCATTTTTAAACGACTTTTTTTAAAAATAAATAATAAATATCAGTTTAATTCTTTTTTTACATTTTTATAAAAACTGTTTGATTTACTTAGCATTAATATACTTTTCTAATACCATTCCTACCCTTCAAGCCAAATCTTTGAGAAATATGATTGTGGGTTCAATCCTTAAGTACCCTAATTTTTCTACCAGCAGTATGGATCAATATCAGTCAGCAACGACATGTTTTGGTAGTAAAGGTTTGCCTTAGCTGTCTACAAATGTGCTTTTTTTCCAAATAAAAATGGAGTTAAAAAAGGTGAAAGGATCCTCAGGAGTTGTTTTCCATAGATGGGCTGAACTCTGCCTGGCTGGAAAGGCACTGGTGGCTGGAAAACAACTTGGAAAATTAGACCCACCAAGGGATGTAGCTCTAGAAAAGCTACCAAGTATTTCTGCAACAATTCACATGTAAAAAAAAAAAAAAGTCCTTCATGTAAGGCTGGATGTGTGTTATATGGATTAATCCCCATATTGTTTCCTGAAAGCCCATCATATAAACTCAGTTTACTAATTTGTAATGTATATTTGCAGTATATTTGTGTATACCATTTTAATCCCAATAAAAAACTGAGCAGGCTTCTCAGTCTTACATACTTCATCCTCAGATGAGATGTCAGGGTGTCTGCCGCTTGTGTTAAAAGATGAAAATGTTAATTTTCGCAAGGTGTAGGAGGTTTCAGCAGGCTTGTAAAACGAAGCATAATCTAAAACTTGAAATGGTTTCATTATATCTTGCTGGAGTGAAACAGGATTAATAAAACAGCTGTTTTATGAAATACATCTTTAACAGCAGATAAATTAACAGGAGAAATTCCTCATATCATATTATTTCTAGTTTAAGAACGATTTAAAAAAAAACACAATCTCGATTTAAAAGTTTAGAGCTCTCTGTCATATTTTTCTGGTTTTAAATTGCTAAATGTTTTCATTAGTTGGCTGGTTGTGGGTGCTGACTGACTGCATTTATGACTAGATTAGTTATTTTTTAAATAATAGATGTTCTAACAATTAGCAGAATACGTTTGGAGTTGTACTTCCTAGAAATAAATACCTGAATGAAAAATTTGCTTAGTTGTCGTTTGTTGTTGCCACTTTTCTTTTACCTCGGTGCTGTTAGCATCTCAGAATCATAATCAATTTATTGCCATCGCCAGTAGAAACAGGTTGAAGGACTAAAAAAGTTGTTCTGATGTAATAGTGTAGTTAAATAAAAGGTGCAATGTTGTCGACACATCATCAGTATTGTTTCTAAAAACAAAGGAATTAATTTGTCAAGAGTTGGATGTGAAAAAAAGAACCATCGAGTCTAAAATGACTTTAGTTCACTTTTTTACAGTTATGTTTTACTGGGTACTGTTAAAGTCATTACAAATTGAATGAAAAAGTGTTTTTCCAACAAATGAGTCGATGTGACTTTATTGGCGAATTCGTTCAATTTTTAATTTGGTCTGACACGAGGATTAAATTTGGGTCAAATGTTTGTATATCTGCTGCACATCCTACTCCTTAATCCATCAGTCATTATACATCACAGGTTTTCTAAACTGTGTTGTCGGCCGCATCTTTTAACTAAGCGATACTTTCAAAACCTCTTCTTTTCATGCTTCAGTTTTTTTCAAGTTGGTTTGTTCTTCTTCAGGAAGTGTAAAGTGAGACTCAGGTTGCATTCAAGTGTGAAGTGGCCAAATGTGCACACTTTAAAGCAGAACTACTGAAAGGTCTCAGGGAAGACATGGCTGTACAGACAGGCCTCGGACCAACGCATAAATAGCTCCTTTTGTTAATGTTGTGTGTTTGGTTGCAACAATTTGCTTTGCTGGTTGTGGTTTAGCATTACAAAGTGCAAATCTCCAGCCTATATCCTGTGTTAAAAGTTGGTAGCTGAACAGGGGTGATGAAAGTTATATATGCTGGGTAGGTTTGTGGTGTACGGCAGATTTAGGGGCTCGTCTCATAGCTTCTCTTCGCAGATTAGGGAGCCTGGCGTCTTGACCTGGATTCGCACATCCTGGTTTGACACACAAATTTCCCAAGGCATGATCAGTTGTCTGGATGAGTGGTGGACTACTCCAGGAATTCAAACGCTGAAAAATCCCACTCTGAAATTCAGCGATGCACATTACGGATATTTCGAGGTTTTAGGCCGGCTCTGGTCTTTGCAAGTCTGGTGATTTTTATATCTATTTATTTTTCTTTAAACATTGCAGGGTTTTAGAAAGCCTTCGGTAGAAATTCAAACAAACACGAGAGATAAGCAGCTGTTGCTGTAGTGGTGCTAAATCTGTATGATGGTGAGACTGAGGTTTTAGTGTGCAGAAGGTTTCCATTACGCTTTATACAGAAGCAAAGTCGCAGAGGACATTTATTGGTATTAATGTCTATTATATATTTCAGATGTATGTTTTTTTTAGCAGTTTTATTTATTTACTGTTAAAGAAACATCAAAACCTACTTTATCTTCTGTAGATTGCTCTTTTTTTACATTTCACTTCTCTCCAATATCACATTTAGAGCTTAAGCAGCATTTTTTTTTAATGAATTTTTTTTTTTTGAATTGATTAATCTTCTGCTCAAAGCAAATATTTGGTCTATAATCCTTCTTTCGTCTGATCCTGTTAGGGGTCACCACAATGTATCATCTGTTAGCACTTGCTCTATAATGTCTGTTAATAGTGAAAAATGTGTGTCACATACAAATGAGTACCATATACCTGATATGGTAATAAAAAAAACGATAGTTTATCCGTCTGTCTTGAGATGTTAATTTCATCATTATACATCTATAGAGCGCCAACAGAGATTTCATGTTTTTTTGTTTCCCTTGTTGATCCTAACTGTGTTGTTTTTCTTTTAGGCTCGAAATATTCACACAGGAGAGCTTGCTGCCGTCAAGATCATAAAGCTTGAACCGGGTAAGAGGGATCATTATATTTTTGTATGTTGGTTCATCTTTTTATTGCACTTTTTGATTTTCCTTCGTATTATTTTAGCAATTTCAATCAAATCCTCAGGATATTCACAAAGTATGTATAGGGTGTAAAATATAATGTTGTAAAAAAATTGTCTTTAGCTTTTACTTGCATAACTTGAGCTGTTGAGAACAGTTGGGACCATATTCATTCATGGTCGTATTATTTTTGTCCATGCTGGGGCGCAGACAGACATTTATGACTGCTCAGATCAGGGTCTGTGCTGGTATCTACCAAGGGACGGAGTTGTGATCCAGATTAGAGGGATTACGAGTAATGGCTCTGGTGCCGTAGACGTGCTGACAAAACTGTGCTGTAAGGAAGAGATTCACTTCTCTGTTTTTGATTTCATTCAGCTTGGCACACTCAGTGCTGATGATGTGCTCGGTGAGATAAGTAATGTGCTTTGTTTAAATTACCTTTTTTATTTAAAGGCCTGTGATCATGCTGGAAATGCAATAGAGCTGAAATAGAGACGATCCCTTTCTTAATAAGTTAGAAATAAATAATGATTTGATATAACAATAAAGAATCAACAATGTTCAGGAAGGATTCAGATGTCGGAGGATCTTGGGCTTTAATTTCAGATTAGAAGAAAAGCTTATGATGGGGTTTCCCCCTCTAATTATGTAATAAAAGAACTTTGTTTTTTTTAAATGATGTTTAGAATTACATTGCAAGTCATCGTCTGTTTTTAAAGAAACAACTGGTATATTGGCCTCATCAAGCCTGAGTGAGGGATTCAGGCAGCTTGACCCACATTTTTGTGAACCAGAGTCTTCATAATATTCAATTGATTCATTTCTTTTCCTTCTGGTGCTTCTTTCCCTACCACTAATGTTCTTTTATCACTGCAGCCTGTCTTTTCTGAAACTCAGCAGTGTCCTTGTTTTCAGCAGGCTGAAAACGTTCCAAAAGAAGGAAAAACCCTCCACAGAGCACACAAAGAAGAAAACGCATATTACATCTTAGTTTGAATCTCTCTCCACAGTATCCAGTCTGTTGCTTTGGCCTCCTGTGTGTCGTTCCTCTTCAGCCGTTTTGCTCTTTCTGTTTTGTTGTGTAGCGTAGTTTTAGAGTTTATCCTGCACTTTCTACGACTTGTCTGTAGAGAAAATGGTAACCTTTGCATAGACTAAACACTAAAAACACGACCCCTTCAAATGCATCTTTGCACATCCTTTTAAAATTAAACTGTTGTTGGATACCCATTACTGGATTATCTCCCAACCCCAAATCTAACAGCAACAGGGTTTATTCTTTGTCTTAATTCTGGCTTAGAAAGTGGAACTACTTACTTTTGAGTGAACACTGCATCACCTGTGTCTGTAAGTAACGTTTATTAGTTGAGTTGTTATGCAAAATGGTTTTATTTCAGCTTTAAATCATGTTATATTATTCTCTCACCAAAAACATGCCTTAAGCGTGGCTTTGACTCATTCAGGCATGTTTGTTTATTGCAACCCTCCCCCACTTAGCTCCACCTGACTAGCGACAGCAGCAATTAGCTAACACCTGTTGGAACTGCACAATAAAATATCCAGAGTCGCCGTTTCCCAAAAACTGAATTGTATAATATAACTGCTTTATATAATAAAATGTAATGGTCCTTAGACTGGTTATAAGCGTCATCCATGGAGAGCATGGAGAAGCATTGTTATGAAAATGTGCATTGGTGGAAGGTAGTACCTTCTTAAAGAGACAGAAGCGTATGATGCAGCTACGTTGTAAAGTCTAATTTCTTAAGGCATTTTCATACCAACTGAAGGCAACAGTTACTTGATTGTGCTATAAAAGGGCATTATCTGCTAGGAAGTTGCATAATACTCCCAGTTTAATTTAGGAATGGTTATATTCATCTGAATTAAACCACAATAATTTATTATACAGCTTATATTTTAAAATACATTGCTCCCTTGCCATTCATGCTTGTGTCAATTATATTTGTTGTCTTTTTCTTCGACTTGGAAGATTCATTCTAATGTATTTGTTTAGAAGAGGAGACATTTTTTTATGCACGGATTTTCGTTAAGCAAACTTCACTCTGTGCCAGAGGTAAACTGCTTTGTGTGGACCAATCAAACAGGTTAGACAAGAAGTAGTGGTGCTCGCACAAAGTAGTATAGATTTGAGAATACAGTTAGGGGCGCTGAAGGCTGCAGGGCACCGGTGTTCATCTAACTGATCAACACGAAAACCAGAATGGTTAGTTTTAAACTTAGATTTTTTTGTGTGTGTAATGAAAGACACACAGACTTTTATGGAGTGGTTTTATCAAACATTTCAACTGATTAACCTTTTGTTAGGCGGTTTCAACAAGAATTAAATCAGTGTTCCAATTTCAACCAAACACATTTGTCTCCTTTTCGACCTCTTAATCTAAATCTATAAATAACAATAATTAATGATTGTCAGCCATTAACAAACACAACGTTTACGAACGTATACATAATGAGTTGTAATTTGGCACGAAGACCGAGAATGTGTGCATTTAGTGCAGAGATAAGGATTCAGCCCAGAGGTGAAGTGGCTGCATTCTCAGGTTTACAGTCACCAAGAAGAGAGTACTACGGGGGGACTAATGACTTTTCTTGTCCTTTAGGTCTGGCGTAGTCACGTTATTGCAATCACACTTGCTTAAACATATTTTATCTTTGTGCTTTCTATTATTAAAAGTTCCTGGAGACATCTATAATCAACAGTAGTTCATTCTTCTGTGTGTACATGCCTTAAACCAAAGTTTTAGCTCTTCAAGTTTAACAGGCACAAAACATGCTGAAGTTTATTGCTAAATGGTTTGGCACTTGTGAGCATTTCTTCCGGTGTAAATTGAAGCACCACGAGGGACATTAAAGTCTAGCAGGTAATTTGGTAACGCAGCTACTGGGTACAGTGACAAAAAGGTTTAACATATCAAAGCAACAAACTCCAGTATTTATTATTTAGGAACTTTGTGATTAACCAACTTGTACTGGTTCAGAATTGCAAATAGTGGTGGCAGCATCATTTTTCGGGGAATCTTGTCAGAGTTTGTGGGAAGAACAAAGTAGCTAAATACACAGCAATTTAAAACGCAATTAGATTAGTTGTGTAACGGTTTCAATAAAAGCAAACCTAGACGGCTGGCAAAATATCTAAACCACTTCTTTGACAACATTTATAAAAAACTGTTTGTTTTGACTTGCATTTAATCTGATTGAGTTTGGGTTATTTTTCCAGTCAGCAGGTGAAACTCAGGACTCGTCTACGGATCTAACAAACTTTAGCACGGACAAGCTTTCTGGAAGTCTTAGCAGTCTATATTTGACTTCTTTAAAGTAGAGACTTACCCAAAATTTCCACATAAACACAATATTTTACAATTTCAGACCATAAAATTGTTGTTCTATACTCTATATTCTATAATTATTCTCTTGTCTTTCTTGTCACTCCAGCATATTTCATATCCCAAGATATTGGGGACTGCAAATCAGTGCACGATCCATTCAGACTGTGCGAATGAATGGTTATTCGCATTATAGTGACTATGCTTTGGCACAGAATCGCACCGTGAACGGATCACCTACCGAGTCGTGCAGAATGCAATTGTGTTGCAAGAGCCGTCGTTTAGAAAATGGACTTAGTTTGTAATCTAATGAACGGTTTGTTCAATAAATGAGTCAAGGGGCTTTATTATTGGTTTTTATTATTGTGCCATTCTGTGAATGACCAACACACAAAAAATGTAATTATGTCATTAATAAATGACAGAATTACATTATATTGTATTCATAAAAAAAAATAATATATTTTTTTACTAAGATTTCTTTCATCCCACGGGTCTGCAGCCTCATTTAAGAGACACTAGAAACTGACATATGTCTTGTACTGACTAAAGAATGGCAGCTTCTTTTAACCTCATGCTATCTGCAGGTTGCTGAAGCTCCTGAGCAATCGCCTGATTCATATTTCTCACTAAAATGGAAACTCACTCTGAGATTCTGTATTGCTAAAAAACATAGCTTTGCGTAGCACGACACGGCAACACCAGTGGCGCTCTCACCTACTACTGTGTATCTTCTTCTGCTGGGCCACCATGTTGATCATGTTAATATCAGAAATGTCTCTGCACAGTTGATTTATATCTAACAGTACAACGAATCCCATCATCTGTGTTTTCTGCAATCGGATGCCGGGATTTGCTCTTCAATGTCGCAAGGCGGCTCATGGGCAGCGCACACCAAAGTGGTGACACAGACGTGCCTCGTGAATTTCAAAACAAACAAAACAAAGGCCCATCTTAAAGATAACTGGGGATCGACGTTTTTGTTTTGCCTCAATGTCATCGTCTCATTAATCAGGCCATCGGTGGATCCAGTTATTGCTGCAACCCTAATGAGAAACACTGTAAATGCCATTGTTAAAAAAAATAGGAATCTCGTATTGCAGGAATTACAGAAATTCTCTTTGTGCTGGGGCTCAACGCCTGATACTTCTTAACCTCCTATTAATGCATTCCTGGCTTGTGTCTGTACAGCTGGGAACAACTTGGTCTAAATGTTTTTTTTCTCTTCCTGTTGGTGGTGAGCTACAGTACATTGCTCAACTGGAAATGGGCCTTCATGGCAAGCTTTACATGATTGTTCCCCTGTTGCTTTAGTCTGTTCTTTAGCCTTTAATATTGTCCCATTGATTAAAAAGTTATGTGTCGGCTCTTGTCAGGGGTAAATTAAGTCCTTTTTTTTGGTTGCGATGAACTCCACTTATATCTGTCATTTCTGTATGTTTACCAGAATTTTTTTTTGTCTTTTTGTTTGCAGGAGACGATTTTTCCATCATTCAGCAGGAAATTTTCATGGTGAAGGAATGCAAGCACCACAACATTGTGGCCTACTTTGGGAGCTACCTCTGGTAAGAGCCAGCAGAAAATAACCCTGCTTTTTTTATTTTTGTTTTTAATCCAGACGTTTCTGCTCTCTCTCTGTTTGTCTGGGTTGAAACGTGCGCAGAGTTTTCAAACCTGTGTCAAAAACGTTTGTAACCAGCTGGCATACCAATGCCACATTGTGTATTTATATAGTTTTTCACAGTAACGCGTGAAACTATGACTCACGTGTTTCATCCCAACGCTCTCCTTCAGTGGCCGGATGCTGCTTTTATGTTTTACAAGGATCTGTTTTCTGAGCCTTTTATCTTTGAGGAAGTAGATCCGTGCCGCCCAAAACTGGGTCAGATTTCCAGCAGGTTTAACAGGATTTCAACGCTCTGACGTGTTTTTATATGGCTCTTAGCACAGAGACAAGCAGGTCGTAGCACAGCAGGTATGTCTTATGTAGTGTTGCCACACAGAGCTCAGCTGGGTACAGTGGAACAATAATGACCAGCCCACAATGCATTAATCACAGGAACAAGGATTTGTTTGGCCACATTTAAAGGTTATGTTTAATGTAATAACTCAACGTGTTTGCAGTCTAAGCAAAAAAGGTGTAAAAAGTAACATTGCAAATGGGAGATGTGAAACTAGCAAGAATCATGTTTTCTGCTTTCTTTTACATCTGTAATCATGTTTGTCAGTTGGCTTCATCTCATATCCAAGGGAGGATAAAACATCCTGCATCTTTTTAGTTATGACGTCCCCTTTACCTGGTATTACAAATTCAAGATGTGTATATTTTATTTTTCTAAGTTGAGAGTGAAACAGCATAGCAACACATCGTAAAAAATAATTATAAAGTAAATCAGAATAGAAAAACAAAAGTAAAGCGTGCATATGTGGCCTTAATGGTAAAGAAATCTAGTGTTGAAAGAAAGCCCCATATATAGTTTTCCACAAACAATGTAGGGTACACGGAAACCACATGATGAATCCAAACTTTGTTGTTTTGCTGACATGCGAATCAGTTGGCTGAAAAGTTGGGTGTCAATACAGGATAGCATTATCAGGCAAGCATTTTCCCACATAACGTGCAGTAGCAGGACCTTAAACATGAATACATCTGGACTTTATTTCATATTTTAACGCACACGTTTGGCCTCATTTTTTATCTGATCTTTCATTTCTTTTATTTTTTTTTCGTCTCTCTCAAGTCGAGAAAAACTCTGGATATGTATGGAGTACTGTGGTGGAGGATCCCTGCAGGACATTTACCATGGTGAGCGGATTTGATTTCCGTTTTCGAAAAGGTTTTACTTGAGCTCCACTTTCCGAACTTGAGGTCCGATTGATTCCATGTTGTTACAGTCACAGGACCGCTGTCAGAACTTCAGATTGCATACGTCTGCAGAGAGACCTTGCAGGTAGACGTAATCAAAATCAGCACCATAAATATTTTAATGGATTGTGGTATCACGTCAACTTTTAACTGAATATTATTTCCTTTACAGGGATTGGGATATCTGCACACGAAGGGCAAGATGCATCGCGATATTAAGGTATTATGACTACTTTCACCTTCTTTTTTTTTATCATTATTGAATATGTTATGTTCGATCTGACATGCAACTCCCAGTCACCAATTAAAATTTTACAGCACCATTACTGGAAGTGGTTAAGATTTCTAAAGGCAGCTCCACTACTTATTAAAAGCTGTTTCTTAAACAATCTAACTGCCTGAAACTAGTTTCTCCCCCACCACAGCGGAGGGGCTAACTTAAGCGGATATGACAATTACCGCTGCGTGCTGCTGGTCTCTGTTTCAGTTTATATGCAATCGTGCTTCATGAATGCTCAAAAACCTGGAGCCTCACTCAAATGTGTTATCAAAAAGGTCAGGGCTGGGCCTATTATCTTTTCTCAGCTCTATGCAGCAAGCGCTTCCTGTTTCCTCTACTCTAACCACAGGATGCTACCAGAGAGACTGTCAGTCACAGCCAGCATAAATAATGCCATAAGCTGTGATATTAATGCAACTTTATTAAAGTTAGACCAGATAACTGAAGTAGTTTTTTCAGTGAAAGCAGGTACTAATAGCAACTTTCTTATGAAACACTGAAGAAAAACATCAAATGAAGCTGTAATAACTTGTTTTTGGGATTTGTGATCAGGGTGCAAACATACTCCTGACAGACAATGGAGACGTCAAGTTAGGTAAGAAGCATGCTACCATATATGTGTTGGTTTAAAACCCACAGTTTCTTGTTCATGTAAATTACACAATCTGAGTGTTTGCTCAAATCTTTGTTGCAGCTGACTTTGGAGTTGCTGCCAAAATAACGGCTACCATTGCAAAAAGAAAGTCCTTCATTGGAACACCTTATTGGTAAGTATGCAGCCCCTTTAATTTGCTGCTAAGAGAAAAAACATGATCAGACTCCTGTTGCATTGTCCTAGAATGAGATATTTTACTTTTATTTTGAATGGAAATACAAGTGTTTTTCTTTCGTGACCAGTAACACTTTCACAATATGGGATTTTATGCTTTTGCATTTATTTCAGGAAAGCTTAATATTGTTGCTCTTATGTTTAAGTCACCACTAATCTTCTGTCTTGTTTTTGCTTAGGATGGCTCCTGAGGTAGCAGCGGTGGAGAAGAACGGAGGCTACAACCAGCTGTGCGACATCTGGGCCGTCGGCATCACGTCCATCGAGCTGGCCGAGCTTCAGCCTCCAATGTTTGACCTTCATCCGATGAGGTATATTTTGCTTTTACCACCAATCAAATCATCATCACATGATTCTTTGCCTGCTTCCTGCTTTTGTGTTTCCTCGAGTCTATGATAATGTCTTGTTGATCGTGTGGCTGTCCTGTTGTAACAAAGTATCCTTAAGTTATGAATAGAACATACTGAAGGTCCTTTCATTAATTTTGGACACCTTCCTTACGACTCATTTGTTTGTTGTTTTTTCTCTTAGGGCCTTGTTTTTGATGTCCAAGAGCAGCTTCCAGCCTCCGAAGCTAAAGGACAAAACCAAATGGTAAGTGTCTGGGAACAATAGACGCTCTATCGGTGTGATTGACACACAGGATAACTTGTTTATTCAAGCATGAAACTCTTTTCCCTACAGGTCTCCTCCTTTCCATAACTTTGTTAAAGTGTCTCTCACAAAGAACCCTAAGAAACGTCCCACAGCAGAGAAACTTCTTCTGGTAAGAGATGGTACTTTGTTTTTAAACAGGGTACTATAGACTACCCTTCTTTTTATTAACATATTTCTAAATTCTTTATTCCTTCTTATTTTTCCAGCATGTATTTGTGGCTCAGACTGGGTTAACAAGGAGGCTTGCAGTTGACTTGCTGGATAAGATGAACAACCCAGACAACCACCAACATTATGGTGAAGTGGACGATGATGACCTCGAGGTAACCTGTGGTTTTGACTTATACTGACTTCAGTTTAAAAAAACAAAAAATAAACCTGTGACCTTTTTAAAATGTTCTCATGTTGAAACCACAACCTTATTTAAACCTGCCTGGTTATTTCTGTGACAGGCAAACCAGAATGAAAACATAGCTGTGTTAGCTGAGAGGAGATGATACAGAGGTTTTAACAAACCTTTTGGTCAAGATGCACTTCTCAAACATGGTAGTGGCAGCATCATGCTATGGGGATACATTTTATTACATAAGAAAACTAAATGTTAAATAAGCACTGATTTTAGATTGGGCCAAAGTCCATCACCTAAATCCAATTCAAAATCACCTTGGCAAAACCTGTCTGAATTTGAGCTGTATTGCGCAAGTAGGCGGATATTTTAGTGTAAAGATGTGCAACACTGCGACCCCAAAAGATACGCAAGTGAAACTGCAACAAAAGCAGGAAGTTCGTGATTGTTATATTGCAGAATGTGAACAAGTTGAAAAAGTGTTATTACTTCTGCAGTGGACTCAAGCTTTGTTGACGGTTTTATAAATGTTTTCCTTTTCCTTCGTTTATGACATAAAAACCGATATGAAAAAGTTAGAAGCTCTCCTTGTAGCCTTAAAAGAGCAGATTGTTTCTAGAGTTCCCTCAGAGTTGTTTTCTTGAACTTGTAAAACTTTCAACTGACCAGTGGCTTTATTATTATTCCGACTGGAGTCCCGTCACATCGTTGTGGCAGCCAAAGAGGTGGTACCAGCACCATTTAAGAGACTATTGTGCTTTTCTCACCCTGACAGCAGCGGCACTGTCTCTGTGGAAAAAAAAAACACCCTAAGGCTATTGACTGCAAGCTATGTAGCTTGTAACAAACGGAAAGCCTCTGGGATGCATATTAATGTGATGATGAAAAAGGAAGGCAGCATGACTTGCAAACTTTCCAACTTATGTCTTTGGGTTATTTAAAAATAAATAAAATAAATGTCACAAATGTTAAAAATTTATTGAAGTTGTTACAGTTTAAGCGTTGGATCACCCAAACGAGGATAATTTTGAAGATGCTTGTTTCTTAAACATCTTTTTGTAATGTTTTCCAGCCTCTTGGCGAGGTCCGACACACCATCCGTTCCAAAAACAAGCACCCTAAAGTGGAGAGGACGCGCTCTGAGATCGACTGTAAGTGCTCACAAAGCCAAACAACCGCTCTGTGTCGCGTCTATGTGACATCACCAGTTATCGTGTCGGTGTGCCCAGTGAGTTTGTGTTTCCAGTGCGCCGCTTCCAGTAGCGTGTGTAGTAGTAGCTTGACAGAGACGAGAAGCCAGAGGCATCATATTAGTTTGTGTGTGCTAATTAACCTTTACTGTCAGAATGTGACAGAGCTTGTCTGAAGGGGTCATAACGTTTTTCAGTGGATTTCAGTTATCAGATGTTCAAAATTGGGTTTTATGGTGCAGTGTTTTGACACCCTTCAGGGAAGTTGCATTGTTGTCGTGTTAGATAAGCTGCGGCGCTGTGTTGTGCCTCGCGTGTCAGGAGGTTGCAGCCATTAATCACGTCATGGAATTGATATCTCTCTGTCTCGTTTATTTGTCAGCATTCATACCTTTTTGTTTGTGTTGTGACCGTTTGTGTTCGATTTGTCCTGTTTTGGTTTTTATCTCGATGTCTCACTATTATCTGACCTTCCCTCCTACATGAAGCAAACAATGGAAAAGGCCTCGAGCGTCCAATCTCAAGTCCTAGTGACTCTGAGGGACACAGGGGGGACGCAGGTTAGTGGCAGTGCAGTGAGACGGTGTGTTTTAGTTCCTAAGCCTATTTCAAACATTTCCTAACATAAAAAAACAATTGTCATACCTGAGTTAAAGTTTGAAATTTATTTGACCGATAGATGGCATTTCATTGGCTGGTTAATTTGCCGTTAGTCTGATGGTGGATCATTGATGCGGCTCTGTGACGTCTTGATTCTTGTCAGACTGACTGAACTTGCTAAAAGCTTTTGAGATGACTAATGAGGCACTTTCAAAGACGTTTCCTCAAACATAAGAACCAGATCCGCGTTGCATCTCACATTCGGTCACGTATCGCTACACTTTTGTATGTTTCAACAAAGCTGGTTCCACATGATCAGCATGCCTGAGAAGGGGGGAAAAAATCTGAAACTCTGTAGCCTGAAAGGTTAAATACAACGTTTCTTTGTTAAAAGAATCTGATTATGATGGAGTATGTGTTGGCAGGTGTTGCGGGCTTTTTCTTTGTCCCACCCACAAGATAAAGTTGCATTTATCCTGACTGCTTAACCAGCCTCTCATACTGTATTAGAAGGTTGATGTAACATGACCCAAAACCCAAACTAAGAGGATTTGTTCAACATAAGTTTTTTTTTTTTTGGGTTAAGATTTTCAATATGAACATATCCTCTGTTAGGTGTAAACCTATTTTTCGACCCCAAACCTTACCTTACACAGCTCCACCACCTCTTTCTAGTTCATACACATTTTCATTTATTCCTACACTTTGTTGTTTTTGGGTTGTTTTTTTTTTTCTGCTCTGTAGTATTTATGAAAACATGTCTTACCAATGCAAGACATTTATGAGTGTTTGTGCGTCCAAGTGTTGAGTACTGATGCCCTCTAGTGTTAAACCTGTGTGCAAGAAAAGAATACTGAATGTGATGTTTTTCACTCACAGTTGACAAGATCCAGTTTCAGGCGCCTCTTCTCTCAACCGAAACGGCGGCTCATTCTGAAATGGTAATGAATTTGATAGTTAAAACCAATAATTTTATGTTTTTTCCATTTATTGCTTCATTTTTAATGTTTAAGGTTAAGCCAGAACTTATCGGCACCCCTGACTGAGTTTATTTCTCTCCTAAAAGATCAGTGTTTTTAAAGGGATATATTTTTGGTGGGGAATACAAGTTTTTATCAGAATTTATACAAGTAAATGTCACATTATTAATTATTTGTACTCAATCAGTTAAAAAAATCTTTCTTGTAACGGCTCCTTAGTAGTTTTGGGGTTCTGGCTGGAGACCTCTAAAAGATTTATGTTCATGCTAGTCAGAAATAACGTGTTGTTAAAATGAAAAGAAAATTTTGGCAACAACTGTACATATAAAAAACACAAACGTTAAAAATCTGGTTTTATTCCTGCCTGCCTCTCCCCAGGATGTGAATAAAGTTAATGACTTCCCTTCCCCATGGAGCCCTTTTGCAGATGGAGGAATAACAACCAGGTACTCTATGGAAACAGTTGTCAGGGGAACTGTGTGTATTTACCTCCTTTCTAACTCCCTACCTTGCTTTTATTATGTAATGCCGACTTTTGAGTCTGGTTTGCTCAAATGGATCGAATGCATGACACATTTGTCGCTGTATTTCTTAAATACTAATATGCTGACATGTTGGTTTTTTCGTCCTAGTAATAGTTTCCCTCATCCTAACCTGCTTAGTCAATGGGTCTTAATTTTGGTGGGGAAAAACATGGCTGTCCCTCTCTGTCTGGAGTTCAACCCGTCGTGTTGGTCTTTTAAGCTCCTTCTCACTTGTCCATGTACTTTGACTTTTGTTCTTTTCCCCTCACTTTTTCTCTGTCTTCTTTTGGCCGTCTGCCTCACCTTTGTTGTCCTCCGAAGGAGCCTTCTCAAAAGCGTTGAGGATGAATTGTTCCAACGGTAACACTTAACACTGTGTGTGCTGTAGTAGCTTACATAGATCTCCCCCAGCTATTCTTTGTCACTTCCCTTTTTGCATTTGCCCTAATCAGTCCAATCCCATGACTTTGACCATTTTAGCATGCGTGGTGTGATAATAGAGCGTTGTTGTGTTTTAACTTGAATGTTAAGTTAGTTTAGGATTGCAGTGTCTTGCATCAGTGTTCAAACCCCTAAACTTTTTCCAATTTTCTTATGTTGCACCCACAAACTTGAATGTATTTTACTGGGATTTTCTGTGAAGAGTAACAAGATTATTGTTAAATTGGAAGGTCAGAGGAAAATTAAACCAACTTTTTTTTTTTTTTCAAATGACAAATCTGAAAAGTGTTTATGAATTTTTATTTTTCACAAAATATTGATTTTGTTTAGTAATTTGAGAATTTTCATTGTTTTGCTCCATCTGTCTTATTGACTCAGTATCCCTACCTGAAGAAATACATTTCTAATACATGCTGGTCAAAGAGATGATTAGTATCAGTTGTCGGCTACAAATGATGTTCTCATAATAGTAAAGTTTGTGTTTTTGTGTTTGATGACCAGAACACTTTAATAATGAAACTTCTAGTAGCTTTCTTGTTTCCATTCTGTGAATCAAAGCTCCTTTCGTGTAACCATAGGGCTTTTGTCTTCTTCTCAGATTATTCTTCTCTTTCCCCAACCTTTCAGTGAAGCTAGACGGATGCGTTTTGGTAGCTTTTCAGTTTCATCTTTTGAGCTTGCCATAATGTTTTAGTTTCTTTCACTGAACATGTGGGGGCCTTTAATCGGCATCAGGGTTTATATCGATGGTAAATCCAACGCAGGTGGTTCATATTGCTTTTGTTTTTGACATGTAGTTACAGTAAAAGGGGCTGCATGCTTATGAACATCACTTTTCAGATTTGAATAATTTGTGACATCTGAGGTCATTTTAGTCTGCCGCTGTCCACTAGTTTGGTCTTATCAGATAAAAGCACATGACAGTTCAATGAAAAAGTTTATGGGGTCAAAACATTATTTTTAGGGCACTGTACAATATTTCAACTTATTTAAGATATATTTAAGATTAGGAAATATTGTACTGCAAGTTTTCTTTGTTCAACGAGTAGCTTTAAAACCATGTACATTTAATCAGAGCCGAAAGAGTTGCCCTTTTCACACTGATTGTTGCATTTATTATCCACAGTGGACACGTCGCCCACCTGGATGATACCTTTGACGAAGAGCCGTAAGTTATGTCCTTAAACTTTTTTCAAATACATGGAATGACTTAAGTTTTTTTATTGTGACCATCTGTCTGTCCAACAATCTATTTTAGGTCAACGCTTAAACCAGGCGTCCGTCCTCCTCTCCCGCCAAAGGTAAGAGTTGCAGTTGAATACAATTGCCTCTGTGAAATCCTCCAGTTTGTACTGTGAAAAACATTCAAATGTTTTCATGTTTTTTTGTTTTTTCCCTGTAAGCCACGAATTACCAGCCCATCAGAGGACCCTGGACTGAACAAGGACAGATCATTGACTTATGTCCGTATGTTCCCAAATATGGAGAACGGTCCGAGTCAGGCCGTCCGCAGACAGAGCATCCCTGAACAGAGCAACAAGGCGGAGCATTCGTCGTCTGACTTGATGTCGGCTAGCGTCAGCAGCCCTGGAGACTTATCTCATGCCTCTGACGAGGGTGAGTACTTAGAGGTGACATCAGGAAATGATGACAGGCTATGTTTTGTTCTGTGCTCATTATTTCATAATTCATCAGTCATTCTTGAATTTGTTTGAACCCTAAATTGAAAACGTCCTGTATCTTTACAAGCTCCACTTAAATGTGAGTCTAAAGGTAAGGTAGACTGGTGCTAAATAGTTTCACTGTAGGAAATATTCTTCATTCTGGTTTCCCATGTAGATAATTATATTTGACAAATCCATCCACTATTAACTTGCCTTTTTATGTGACAGAGTATGATTCAGACGAAAGTTTGAATGGAGGCAGTCCCACACCAACACCACAAAACCGAAAGGAGAAAAAGGACTTCCCTGTGAGTGGAAAGATATTTGGCTAATTAGTTTGTCAAAGTGTTAACCTCTTATCCCGTTGGAGGCTAGATTGGCTTTTTATAGGTATATCAAAAAAATACCTTAATATTGTGAAATGTTTGTAGGTTATGCATATATTAAATATTTCACGCTTTTACTTTGTGACATCTGACTTACATGTCGAAGACGGTTATTGACTCCCTCTAAAAATAGGGGAAAGCCACTAAAGGTCATTGGTAAATAAGGCATTTGTTCGATTGCTGCATCCGAGCATAGTCACAGAAAGTTAAACGAAAAGAAAGTATTTCAGAAGAAGGTAAACCAGCTACCTGGAGCTTTTTGGAAATCTTAATCAAAATCCTTTTATGAATCTGGGAGAACTTAAAAAACACTGCTGGAGTCAGTGCATCCAGAACCACTAAGCTCTGATCTATTTAAAACAAATTAATTGCATTTAGAAATTTTACAATTGTCTTCATTCCTAATTTGAAACTAATCCTAAAACTAGAGATATCGGGAGGGTGTTACCTAAGCTGAGGAGAAAAAGAGCTGAACTGGTGTCCCAGACTCACAGAATCCACATTAATGCAGCCACCTACCTGAAACTTGGATGCCCCATTACGCTGATGCAGTAGTTCATAGAGCAACAAACAAGCACTGAGTGCATAGAAATGCACAGGATTTTCAGAAGCCTGACATTAGTTTATAGTTTTTCACAAAAATTAGGTAATATTGTAATGTTCTAAGAAATCTATAATTATCACAATGAAATGGAGGTCTAATATATTGTACGCTGTATAAAAAAACAGATATAAGCACATGACAAAAAGCCCTTCTAAGAGAACGGAACATAATTTCCAGATCATCAGATTGACTATAACTGTTGACAAATGTGAACTCAAAAGGAGAAAATCCAAAAATTGAATGGAAAAATTGTTTAAACCGAGTATTAAGTTGAGGTTCTTCCAGTTTGATTGGACAATCAGACCTCGTGCTTATTGGTTAAAGCTATATTCTGCCAGCATTTATGTTATCTTATTGTTGTTGTTTGCTCTTCTCCTACTTAGAAACCAGCAATAAACGGTCTGCCACCCACTCCTAAAGTTCTGGTGAGTCAATCATCTTCAAATATGCCTCCTAGTCTCTGCGTAGCCATGCTGGCCTGCTTTCATGGACACTGTTATTAAACTCCCATTGGAGTTGCTGCTGTACATTCTGTAAATATTTGGGGTCCACATAGCTTTCTACGTTGTGGTTCAGCTCCGATCTGGCTCATTACTTCCTCGCTGACATTTTGCCCTTTTGCTGAAGCAGACGCGGCCTGTTTTGAGCTCGGTGGCTTTCTGTTTCAGATGGGAGCCTGTTTCTCTAAAGTGTTTGACGGCTGTCCGTTGAAAATCAACTGTGCAACATCGTGGATTCACCCGGACACCAAAGGTAAATAATTCACTGCAGTAAGTAGTTTCTGCAGGTTTTTAGGAGTTTTATGGTTTAATGATTTTGTTACATTGGTTCTTGTTTTAGATCAGTACCTTATCTTTGGAACGGAGGACGGCATCTATACACTAAACCTTAACGAGCTGCATGAGGCAACAATGGAGCAGGTAACGTTAGCTACAATCAAGAAATAAGTTCTCCATTAAATAATGCTTCTTTGATTCACACTGTATCGTTACTAATGATTATGTATATGTTACCTGAACCAGTTCCTGTAAATTTGGTGTTTTCTTTGGGTTTTTTTAGTTTAGTAGATGGCCCTGTGTAACTGCACAGCAATAATGTGATTTCCATGAATTAGGAAATAGCACTAAATGTCTTAGATGTTTATAGATGATTCTGTTACAATCTGGTAAAAAAAAACAAAAAAAAAAAAACGAATTGAAACCTAATCTAGGGATGATTCACTCGGACAACATATTTTTCTTATATAGCTTATGTCTTTTAATTAACAATGTTATAACATGTAGCTCCCATTTATATTTATATTTCCCTTAAAATTATATTTAACATTTACAATTTCAAAAATGGTTTAAATCCTGGATATTTCATTTGCTCACGCAATATAAAGCCTTGTAAAATATTCACACAACTTTTTGTCTAAACCGCACACACCTCATTATTTTTGTTTCTTTTTAATGGGATCTTTAATGAACATAATACACATATTGGTGATACTTTTTTTTCCTTTTTGGAAGAGTTGCACTCTTTTGCTTTTTGGATGGTGGCCCTCTGTGAGATGTTCAAAGCTCAGGGCATTGTTTAATAGCCAAACCCCTACTTTAAACCTGACCTGTCTGCTGTTTTTTCATCATGAATCTCAACTTAGCTTCTGATCCAATCACAGAGTTGCTGAATTCATACAAATAAATATAATAATATACACACTATCTGCCAATTCTTTGGCATTCAATATATAGCGTTTTTCCCCCCGTTAGGTATATTTGAGTGAATGGGGCTGAAACAAATAAAATAAAAAAAGTTTTTCTCAAAAATGGTCCCAATATGCTGATAAAATGCTCTCAAGTTTGTTGCTATAACTTGAGAAATTGTGTAAAACTTTCATGTGTGTGAATACTTTTTCAAAGTATCGAATGTCAAAAATGTCCTAAGCTGTAATTTGTCTGTTCTAGTAAAGATTTATTCTTCTTCCGCTGCTTTAGAGCTAATGGGAAACTCCGTACTAATGGCATCATTTCCTTTTCCTTTGTGTTTTGTTAGCTTTTCCCAAGGAAGTGTACATGGCTGTATATTATCAACAACAACCTGATGTCTTTGTCTGGTAAGCAAAGAAACCCATTACTCCTACTTCACTGCCCGGCTGCGTCTTTGTCCGGCGTTATCTGGCTGTACCCGAAGGCATCGCAGTCACTCCATATCTGCAGCCTTAAAATATCTGTCTCTGCTGTTTGCCATAAGGGCCAATATAAGCGTCGCTATCGTACTGTAGTAACACAGAGGTGACACGCCTCCTTCCACCGTGTTGTTTTTGTGACGATTAAATGTATTCGGGGCATTTGTTTTTTCAGTTTACAATCTACCCCTATCTGAGTAACCAAGTCTAACTTGTTTTTAAGATAGGTGTGCTATGTTTGATGAGAACCCATAAATCAGCTTTCATTTGAAACCAAACTGTCTGCATCTGGCTTTTCTAAGAGCCTGTCCTTTGCTGGGTTTAACAGCCAAGGATGACATTACATACTGTTAGGTCTACTTGCGGTTTTACCTTTAGCAGTTTGCCCCTGGGTATACTTAACCTCTGTTCTCTTCTCCTTTTCCCTTGGACTCTGTCCATCCTCCTATCGCCTGGCTTGATTTGATATTCTACTAACTGGCTTCATCAGAAGGTAATCATGCTTCACATCATCATCATCATCATCATCATCATTCGCACTTCTGTTTTTACCCCCTGTTCACATCTAACCTTCTTGTATGTAAACACAGCTTGATAGGATGACAAATTATTGAAAGTAACCGTTTAGTTGAGATGTTTAGGATTTCAGTAATTCTACTTGGTTTCCTTCCAAGAAGATAATGGACAGATTTACTATGTTGTAGGAAGATCTTTCCAGCTGTACTCTCACAATCTGATTGGGCTATTTGAGCAGCTGAAGAAGCCTGGCCTTGCGGCTCAGTTTCAGACGCATCGCTTCCCAGACAAGATTTTGCCAAGGTGAGAGAGATCGCCAACCCTGGACCTGGGTCTGAACTTTCCCTTCTGTACTTTGTCTGTATATGCATCCATTTTTCCTTTTCTCTGTTTACTTATAGAACAAACTCACATCTTTAGATTTAAAAGTTCATTTGTGTATCTACAGAAAATGTGATTATCATTTGAATTATTAACATAATTTAAAAGGGAAATCTATGTAGATTCCTTACAAGTGCTCATTAAAGTTACCTTTTTTTTTTCAAGATTTGTTAACAATGTTTAAACCATTCCATGGATGTCCAATTTTTTCAAATGCAGTTTTTGTTTTTTCACCTTCTAATGCCGTAGAACAGTAAATGTAAAACCTATACTATATATAACCGGCTGCCTACTTCCCTAATTAGATTTCTCCTGTTTTACCGGATTCTGCTAAACACAATTCTTAATGTTTTTTTTATTTGTAGGCGCTTCGCCTTGACAACCAAAATCCCAGACACAAAGGGTTGTCACAAATGCTGCATTGGTGAGTGACCTTTCCTTCACCGTCAGTTTTATGGACTCTCTAACCACATTGTTTCTATAAATAAGGTTTCCTACCAGCTCTCTGTGTTTCAAATTTACTGCAGCATTTTATTCCCTCTAGCCTTAATTTTTAAATCTATAAAAACATTATTTTATTTTTGGAAGCTTCTATGAAAATCTATGTCTGGGATTTTGTGATCACTGTGTTCCCTTCAATATTACAGTGAGGAACCCGTATACAGGCCACAAGTATTTGTGCGGGGCTCTTCAGTCTGGCATTGTCCTTCTGCAGTGGTATGAGCCCATGCAGAGGTTCATGCTTATCAAAGTCAGTAATTATCTTCTGCCTCCTATTAAAACACCTCGTTTTTTTTATATAATTATAAGTTGTTCTAATTAAGTAAAATACAAAGTGTCATGTATTGACAGTCTTTCTAAAAGCTTTTTATAAAAACTACAAACTAATCCCTTGTCCAACCTTATTTTTTGTTCTCGCCTCCATTATAGCACTTTGACTTCCCCCTTCCCAGCCCGCTCAAGGTGTTTGAGATGCTCGTGGTCCCAGAGCAAGAGTATCCTTTGGTGTGCGTCGCCATCAGCGAGGGCGCAGAGCAGAGCCAGGTGGTTCGCTTTGAGACCATCAACCTCAACTCCTGTTCCTCCTGGTTTACAGAGATCGGAACAAGTAAGTTAAATCCCAGTTGTTGGTTTGTTGTCACCATTTTATATCTACGTTTTTGTGGGAAAGCTGCAAAATTGGAAAACAGAAAACGTATTCAGATCGTGATGCTTATAAAATCAGAGTTGCCTTGTCTTAAGTAAATGTTGCTATATATGTTGTATAATCACGGTGTTGTATAATTTTTTGAGGGATTGAATTATATTGTGTTTTGCTTGTGTACTAGAGAGAGATTCAAAAACATCTTTCTATTCCTTTGTAAACATAATACTTGGCGTGCTGTAAATACTGTGTACTCTGTTGCATTTTATTTTTCATTTTCCAACCATGTTAAAAATCAACTAATAAACTGAGGTAACTAGAAATGAGGCTGTTACTATCCCATCCTGTCTTCTCAGATAATCAGCAAGTGGATGCAATCCATGTCACACAGTTGGAGAGAGACACAGTGTTGGTGTGTTTAGACCGTGAGTAGCCTCCTACTTTCTGGTCACCTTGGTTACAATTACATTTCTATTTCTAGCAGTAACTGTAGGTTTCTACTATGTGTTTCCCCAGAAAATGTGAAGATCGTTAATCTTCAGGGCAGACTGAAGTCTAATAAGAAGCTGGCCTCTGAGCTCAGCTTTGAGTTTTGCATCGGAGCTGTTGGTAAGATTTCACACGCCTTGTATTTCTGCAAGAAGAGTACCCTGAAAAATGTTTATACAGGTTAGAAGAACCTGTATAGAAAATGAAAAAGTAGGTTCACATCTTAATGTCACACCATCAAAAAGATTTATACACGTTAAACATTTAAGGATCTTGGAAATATTACCAAATAGGTTTAGTCATACGATTTGCAAACAAAGGAAATGTGTAGGATTTCTTTCAGCCAGCTGACCAGCAGGGGTTCATTAATCTATAATCGATGATCCATCCAGCGAGAGAAAGCTCATGTATTTTGCACTAGAAAGAAATCCCCAAATATCATGACGAGTGTTTATTGCCCATCCGTAAACCATTCTACACATTCAAAAGAAGAACAAATAACTTAAGCTTTCTTTCTTGTTTTAAAACAGATTCTGACAGAGTTTTATGTCTGTTTGTTTTGCCTCCTTGATGCTGAAGTAACTCATGTTTGTTGTTTTTACAGTGTGCCTTCAGGATAGCGTCCTGGCCTTCTGGAAACACGGCATGCAGGGCAAGAGCTTCAAGTCTAATGAGGTAAAACCCAATGAACTCATTAAACCTAGGTGAAAATGTAATAACGTGAAGATAAGGATGGTCGGAAGCATTAGAAAGATTACATATTATTATTTTACTTCTCACTAGTTTGTCTTGAGTGTTTTTTTAACCATACTAATCCATGATGATTATATCGTATAACCCTAAATTACAAAACCCTCGATCTTATATTAGTCAACGTTTCTTTTTATCTGTGTTTTATCAGTGTAGCCTTCAGGTCTCTTCCATTTCTGCACATAAACATGCCGCCACTGATCACTAGCAGTTTGCTCTCAGAGTTTCTTTGTGTTAAGCCTGAAGTGATACATTTGTTCTCCTTTTGACGGACGGATTCACAGCTTACCTGACCACGAGTCAAGCACAGCTGCCCAGTGAAAGTTCAAGAGATCACAGGGAGGTGAAGCGTTCTCTTTATGAAAGCGGATACGGCAGCGGAGGCCACCGCCTGTGTTGGGGTTGCATCTGAAGCAGTCGGATGAAACAGTAGCGTATTTTCCAAGTGTGCACCTGGATCAGCGCTAAAGGTCTCCCATGGCAAAGATTTATAAAATGTCAGGAGCCATGTAAAATTCATGTTCAGTCAGAAGCGCGTCCTGTCACACTGAAGGGAGCAGTGCTAAATAATTCAGTCATAGTCTCGTTATGATGCTTCTCGTTATGTTAAAGGAGGGGGGGTCGGGCCTGGCCATCCATGCTCGTCTCGGGTCGATGCTCCTCTGAACACCCAAGATCTTGTAGTCGTTTGAGACTATGACAGATCGGGTCTCTCTCAGGGCCAAGGGTTTACACCTCGCAGGTGTCGCCCATCCACCATCTCACGTTTGTCAACAAGTATTCATGACATGTCAGCAACTGACACGTCTCAAAGAGAGCTTGTGTTTTACTCTTCGTTGTGCCAAGCTCACCCATAACCCTATGTTTTCATGAATTGTAGCCAGTTTGGTATTTATAAAAAGTAAGGACTCTAAGAAGTGTTCAAGTACATTTTTGCAGCATCACCAATGATTAACAACATTTATGGTCATTTTTTTCCACTGATTCTAATGTTAGATGGAAATATATATGCCATGGGATTTAAGCAGAGAATCAGACACTATCACAAAACTTTACAGTTTAAAAAGTTATACAGTTTTCATGTTTATTTTGCCAGACGGAGAAAAAATATTCTTCTCCTTTTAAGTTTGATTAATTTAGCCGATTTTGTTTATAACAATTCAGCTTGAGCATAAAACTTTCTGATTCTGAAAGTACAGACACGTCTGGTTTTGGTATTATGAAATATGTATTCTTTATCTGAATGGAGGAATCTGGATGGCATTAGAGGTTGTTTTTTTTTTTACATACCTCTGCTACAGATGTAACCATTTCAGCGTATTTTCAGCCTTTCTACTGATTTTGTTTTTAGGTGACTCAGGAGATCTATGACCCAAGCCGAGTTTTCCGTCTCCTGGGATCCGACAGGTTTGCAAATCAATTTTACATTTTTATTTCTCTTTCAATAGTTCATTTGCTTCACTATTTCCATTAACTCATCTTCTATAGCTGTTTAACCTTCCCTTGTTTCTTTTTTTTCCTATTTTCCTGATGTCTGGGGCAGATGTTGCAAGCTGATTTAGAACGGCTTCTGTCTCAATCTTTTATCTAAGACGACATTCTTCATGCACATCTGCCCCATGGCTGTTGTCCCCAGTTTTACACGTGTAAGAATCAAAATTCTCATTTGAAACACAACTAAGCAAGATTGAACAAACAAAGTTACCTTTCTAGCAGCTGCTAGTAAGACAGAGTTTACATGTAATATGTTCTTCTGACGAAATGAAGTAGCTCGGTTACGTCTTATCGTTTTATTTAAATGCCGTTGAGGTTCGGGGATGTGTTGACCTTCGTCCAGGTATCACCACTTTTTTATCTTTTCCAGCCAAAGCAATAGGAACAGCGAGCTTAATCCTCTGATGTTATCGGACAATAGTTGTTCCCAGTTTAATAAATAAAAGAGTTGAATAATCAACTGCTCCCCTAATCAGTCTGCAGATCATTGTTTAAAACTGATCAGAAGACCAGTAGGGAGAAAAACAAAGTTGAGCATATATGTCTGACAATTTCACTTCTGAATAAAACCTTATAAACAGTAGAAGCTGAGCAAGGAGATTATTAGTCCAGCGCGCTGGTATTCACCCCAACGCGCTGGACTAAGGTGGATCCCTCTGGCCGCTGCTGCTGCCTGGTGAAGCCTGTGGCACCAGAGTTGGTCTTGTGTCCACCGCCCAGCCCTCCATGTTTTATTCACGTATGCGTGGGCACTGCCAGCCTGGTGTGCGTGTCTCCACGGCTCTGTAATTTCATCTAATGGAACGGACAGTATAGGCTGCAGCTAAGCTGCTCTCCTGTCGCCGCGAGACAGATTGTATCTGAGTATGCAGTGACCCCCATCCTGATCTGACATTATACTGATGCTTAACATGCATGACTGTTGTCTGTACTCTGACAGCGTGATACTCTCTGCATGTCCTGCAGCTCAAGTGTTGGCAGAGCAGCTCAGCTTATCTGGAAGTTTTTTTTTAAAGAACGCAGCCTGTTGATGAACAGTTTTATTACTACTTGGCACTCTGTAAAAGACTTAATGTTGCAAAGTTAAAAGATAGCCGATTATATTCAGTGTTGGCTTCTTTGTTGCCCGTTTACAGACGACGTTTGTCTTTCTTAGTTGTCTTAAAAGCTGGAAATGCAACAAATTTGTCCTTCATGTTGCCGGATAGATGCTGACAGGTTTGCTAACATCAAACATTCTAGGGAAAAAGTAAAAAGTTAGAAATGGACGAGGTTAATTTTGCTAGTTTATTATGGTTCTGATATCATTTCACCTAAAATGCTTTACCAACAATAAAATTGCAGTGTTGCAAATATAAATTGCATAGTCATGTTTTTGTAGCTCAATTTCGTTCTAAAACTTTGACTACTTCGTAAAGTTATTTGACAACTATTTTCTTTAATTTAAAACTAATATAAGAAGTCAATTAAAAGATAAAACATTTAAAATATTGTGAGAAAATAATCATATTTCTCAACTGGCCTGGAAAAGCTTTGGGAATTCTCAGTAGCTAAGTGGCTGAGGAGCAGGACGTCTTGGGCTGCTGCCCATAAATATATGGATAGATTGATGGATCTACTAACAGTTTAGTCTCTGCTTGTATTCTTAAAACAATACATGCCTTTATGGACAGTATCTGCTGTCCAAAAGCAAAGACTCCATTTTTTTGCAAGATTGCTTAGAGCAACTTTTTTTATGTTCAGCACTCCAGTTACAGGAGGTCCTGACATGTCTTGAAATGTAGAACATGGTTTCCCTGTAAACAGTTTGTCATATTTGCTGTGCTTTCTCTGGAGTAATTATCATTGCCTCAGTCCAACTAGAAATGGCTTCCCCTGATCTGCAGCCTCCACACTGAAGAGTGTTTTCGGCAACTTAGCATCGCCAGCTGGTTTTTCCTGAATGTTTCCATCTTTGACCTCCATGGACATCACTTCCTGTTTTAATGTCCTCTCTGGTGTCCTTGTGTCTCTTACAGGGTGGTGGTTTTGGAGAGCCGACCGACCGATAACCCCACAGCTTTGAGCAACCTCTACATTTTAGCGGGCCATGAGAACAGTTACTGATCCTCAACCAGACGGCGGGGTCGTTCTTAGAGGGATGAATGCGACTACACATATGATGGGAGATCTGGACCTATGTCAGACCTTTTTATTTTAAAGGGAAATGGGAGTTTTTGTTGATGATAAACTGATCCGCTGGTCCGTTCAAGAGAGATGGATTCATGAGTAGCCTTACACCGGCAGGACGTTCACGGTAGCACATCTCGACACCGGAAACAAGGAAACCGCCTTGAGCTGGAAGAGAGCAAACATGCGACGCTCATGCGAACGTCGTTACAGCCCCCAACAGTTTCCTCTCTCTTCTGTACTGTGAACAATCTGTCTAGAGGTATTAGTGACAAAAGTGCCATTAAAATTCACACGTGTTGTGATTGTATTATAAACCGTGGGAGATCAAATAGCTTCTGTCTTTTACATAATCAGTGCTAGCAGCAGATCCCAGAAAGGCTTTTTGTAGTCAAAGCTAATAGATCAGTTTTAAAGATGCCCTTAAGCATTGTGGGTTATTTAAGCAATATTTATTAACCTCATCTTCATTCATTGGGAAAGTTGGGTTTTCAAACTGTTGGGAGTTTTACGCTGCATCAGGATTAACTACCTAGTGAAGAGTTCCTGAATAGCTGTGGGTTATTTTTATCTAATATGTAATATAGTTACATCTCCTGCTCTGCCGCATTTTTAAAGACTGGATAAAATGTACAAGTTTTTTTTTCTTCACCCTCTTCTTTTATAGACCTTTTACTTGTCTTTACTTGCACCGTTTAAGCACTTTTGTACATTTTTTTTAATTTAAAATCAAATGACAAACTGAGGGAGAGTGCTAGGTTTTATTAACATCTCTGGATTCCCTTTGCAAAATGTTTTAATATGTACTTTTTGTAATAAAAAAAAAAAGCTTTTAACATGGTAAAACAGACCCGTGGTTTATTATTGTGACGACAGCATCCAAGCTAATGAACCTGCTGGGATGAGAGAGAAAAAGCGAGCGTTTGTTTACATCATTTCCATTTTTAGGTTGGCTCTTCTCTGCTGCAGCTAATTGGTCCCAGTGTGATGGAGCTGCATTTTCCTGTTTCTAGCCTTGAGTCACTGGATGACAGGCCTCACCAGAGAAGTGCATGGAAAAATTAAACAGGCGGCAAGTGTAGTTCAAGTTGAGCTTGTATTATTCATAGATTCAAATATGCTGTATTTCACATGGAAGCACAAGCTTTTAATTCCCCGGTCTGGTAGGTGAAGCTCACAGGTCCTATAGAAGCTAAGCTTGAACTGTTTATAAATGTGTCAAGTGACTTTGATCAAACTCCAAACCAGGATTTAGGTAATGGGGTCTTCAAAATAAAAACTCAGCAGCAAGTTGTGTAGTGACAGTTTGATCTTTGCTAGCTATCATGTCTCATTCATTTAATATATACTTTTTTTAAGTTGCTGTTTACATTGAGATGCTTAAAGTGAAAATGTGTGGTTGGAAATCTGAAGCTTCATATCTTTAGCCAAAATAAATACCTTTATAAATACTCACTGATGAAATGGTCACTGATGATTATCACTATCTGCAAATCCTTTAACAATCATCCTACAGTTGTTCTTTGACTCAATAGAACCAACTCTTGTATCATATTTGAAACACTAAATGATCAGTTATTTTAACATTTTTATCCAGCAAAGTAAAATATTTTAATTGTTTTTTTTATAAATAAAGTAATTTGTCTGATTTCGACAATCCTTATTTTGTAAATATATTGTCAATATATATTTATATATTTAGAATATAATATCATATAAATTGGCTTTCCATATAAAAACTAATAAAACACATACAGGTCATTGCTTTACCCTGTAAAGATGCAGTTTATTTTAAATGTGATCTTATTTAACATGAGTAGTTTTATTCTGAAAAGCGTGAGTGGAAGAGGAGTTAATTATGTCTGACTTGAGGCCTTAAATACGTCCCCTTGTGGCAGCTGTGGGATACTTGATCTGTGGTCCTTCCTGCAGGTTGTGTGGAAGAAGAGAAGCATCGTCCTGAGTCCAAATCTATTTGATAAACCTCCGCATTCAAGTAAGTTGCAATTATTTTAATTTGAAAAAGCAACCATTAATACTGTCCCACAAGAGGATGCATTGCTGGGTGGTTATAGCTCTCCATTCCAAGTAAAATCACTTTTATTTTTTCTGAACATTTAAAACATGATGCCTAAAATTTCTTTATTAAAAAAAATAAAAAAAATTCCTATTTGCTGATTTTTATATTTATTCCCAATGTTTTGATTTGCTGTATTTGTTTTGCTTTCTTTGCACCCCAAAGGGAAATAACCTCACATGCTTTGCATTGCAAATGTTTCCTTATGCAATCTGTTAGCAGACCCGTCTAATGTTCTTCGGACCTCTATCTTTTACAGGCACTTTAGGAGGTTATCTTAAACATTTAGATCTCTACAGAGAAGCTTTGACACAGTCTTGGTTTACAAGTAAGCTTGCATCTGTTAGGTAATTGGGCTTTAATGCTACAATAGCACCTGGTGGTCAGATTACTCTCACTCTCGCTCTCTGTTTCCCCTTTCGGTGCCAAACCTCTTCCCAGAGGTGTTTCCCCGCCTCCCACGCACGTCAGGGGCTGTTTGCTGTGCCCCCTCGCCCGGCCCAACTTCAGAGGAGGATGGAGAAGTACGAGAAGATGGGGAAGATCGGCGAGGGCTCCTACGGGGTCGTCTTCAAGTGCAGGAACAGGGACACGGGACAGATTGTTGCCATCAAGAAGTTTGTGGAGTCTGAGGATGATCCCATCATCAAAAAGATCGCACTGAGGGAGATCAGGATGCTCAAGGTGAGGACAATCTGCATTAAGTCATCACAATTGAGCAGAATATAAATAATCCACAAGACCAAGCCCACTGCATCTCAGAAGAGCGTGGTTGAAAAAAGAGGCGACCTCCTATATTGCATTAATTAGTCATGCAAAGGATGGGAGCGTTGGGAGTCTGCTGAACAACCAGGAGCTCATAAATGGGACGAGTTGTCAGTGGCAACAGCATCTTTATGAGCTCCAGTTTACTGCATAAGAGCAAACAACACCGCAGCCTCTACTGTTAGCGGGGTCACTGGTGCTGAAATGTCACCAGTCTGTGGTTTCCTTTCTGTCTGTCCAGCAACTGAAGCACACCAACCTGGTGAATCTGATCGAAGTGTTCAGACGAAAGCGGAAGCTTCACCTGGTGTTCGAGTACTGCGATCATACGGTCCTCAACGAGCTTGACCGGCATCCGACAGGGTGGGTGTGTCTCTGCTTTGTCTCTGTGTAAACAAACCTGTTCACACTGGTTGGTTAATTTGAGTGTCCATTCCCTGTTTGACATTTTTCATATCTCCTCACCTCAAGTTTATCTGTACTTTGTCTGCTAGAACACAGACGGGGCAAAAATAATGATTGTTTTCAACCTATTTGCAACATTTTGCAACTGTACAGCCGTGAATGCATGAAATCAAAGCCTTAAAAACAAAAACACTGCTATAAAAAACAGATCCATTTCAAACAGGCGTCCTCAGGACACCAGTTACATAAACAAGTTTGGTTTCTATCACCAAAATCCACACAATTGTCTAGTTTATCGATGCTCTTTTGGAACAAACATTTTGGGAAAATAGTAAAAATATGTCCTTTTGCAATTTGCTGATATATGATACACTACACAATGAGATAAATGATTATCTCTAATATAAACAAAAAACGTAAACAATTGTAGAAGTACTAATAATAAATAAAAACAATGTCACCTTGCTTTAAAATTAAAGGTAAATTCTGTCATATGACAAAATAATATGAAGTAAATACAAGTTTTTGCTTAACATCCAGACAGTCTGGTTCAATAAAAGTTTAAAAATATATAGTGTGCCTGTTATATTGCCATTGAAGGACTTTATTTTTAAAGTAGTGACAGATTTTACCATGCAGGGAATAAAGCTGGTGATTACAGCAAGTGAACCGTCATTCTTGTTTTTTTTCCCACACACAAGATTATTTTCATGCTCTGAGTGTCAGCTTGACACCAAAACTTAGATGTGATGTTCTGCATCAACCAGGGCATGATTCAAAAGTGTCTGAAACCACCTGGTTACTGTTTCATATATATGTCAGCATCCACCATGCTCTGCCTTGTTTTGATCAGAGCTCCCGTCTCCAAGGAGGCGGATCGTTGCTCTCTGGTATGCTTACAGTGATGCTCTTAAAGAGTCTTTTATAGGCTGCAAGCTGCAACTCATAGTAAGGAGCATTCTGGCAGTTTCTCTCCTCGGCTCCCAGTCCGTAGCCCGCCAGCTGCAAAGCATTTAGACGGCACAAAAGAGGAGAAAACAAAATTGGTCGGCAGACCCAACACTCGAATTAGCCATCTCCACAGCAACTGTGATCGATGGCAGCTACTGAGCCAACAGAGCCTCGGATCTGTCGCTCGCATTTATCTACTAAGAAAAAATAAATAACCATCTCTGAACATCTAAAAATCTGAGAACATGGACTGATTCTGCTTAGTTCAGGGATATCTGTGGATTTGTTAAAGCATTCAGACCAAAGGTGAAGTGGGACCAAAAGTTTAATTCTTACGGTGCAAAATGCACAAACCAAATTCCAGCACAGCATCCTCATGATGAAGCACTGCAGTAGCTTTATCGTTCTACTGAAATCTTCCCTTCAGAATAGCCAGTTAAGAGTTGGTGGCACTAAAAACAGCTCAATCCCAGAAGAAAATCCATTCATGTGTAAAAGTGACAAAGTCAAAGTAGAGAACTACTTATAGCTAAGAATCTGTATGGAAGTCCATCTGAAGCTGATAAAGATACACAAAAAGACCTGCAGCTGGAATGGCAGTGGAAGTTGGTTTTAGAGACCATTAAATTAGGATATTTGGATTCAAATGCATGCCCCACTTTCCAGATTTTTATTTTGTTTTGACTTGGTTTCGCGAATATGATCTCCCTAAAAACACCGTAAGGGTTTTATTCAAAGGCACTGCGCGTCACATGCTGATCAAACCGGTGGTAATAATTAGTTTCTTGGCAAGTCGTCCGACTCAGATCAATGATTTGTGACTCGCTCTGAGGATTGAACTGACGGCTCGTTGTTGGTCTCCACAGCATCCCGGAGCAGACCCTCAAAAGTATAACCTGGCAGACTCTGCAAGCTGTCAACTTCTGTCACAAACAAAATGTGAGTCTTCCTCTCCTCTTAATCCTGGTGCACTCTCTCCTCCAACTGTCAAAGCCTTTCCCCTCGACTTGTTTCTTCAAATTCCTCTGTGCTCTCCTCCCACCCGGCTCTCTGCTTTTATGGCTCCTTTTTTAAAGCATGAATTCCTTCCCCGTGGCTGAACAGCAGTTAATGTATCACCAAGACACAACAAACGCTAATAGCCCCCTCCAGGCTGCCATAAAGTCCAAAGCACCTTTTTTTATCCTTGATGTGTGAATCAAAATCAATAGCGTTTGTAAACGTTTTGCGTCTTCGCAGTGTATTCACAGAGACGTCAAGCCGGAGAACATCCTCATCACCAAACACCAAGTCATCAAACTCTGCGACTTCGGATTCGCCAGGATTCTCAGTAAGCTTCCCAATTTCTCAACAGCTGGTTGACTGTTGATGCCGCCTCTTAGTGGTGGTTGGAGATTATTTCCGTTTATCTTTGGGTGAAAGTTAAAAACAAACTTATAGCTGGGTCTGCAGCTAATCAGCCGTACTTTCTGTGGTATAACTAATATTAACCACCATAGACTATTTGTTGTCATTTCTGATGGTTTAATTTTCTCCTTAAAAAGTTAATTTTTCCAGCACTGTGCTTAAAGTGTTCATAAACTTTTACTGATATGATGTTACGTTAAAATAGCAAATTTCAATGTTGTTTACTTGAGTCTGAACACGAAGTTGTGCAAGACATTTGAATCAAAAATGATGCACAATTTTCAGATTTGGCAGGCAAACATCTAAAATTCAACCTGGTGTAGTCTGATCGCCACTAAATACAATCAGCACAACCATTCAACAGTTTCATTAATTAGTGAAAGCAGCAAAAGGGGTGGTGTGGTATTTCTGAAGGAGGCTAAGGAGGAAGGTCTAGTTTGATCCTTTCCACATATCTGGTGTTAATTAAATGAAAACATTGAGAATGTTTGCAGTTTGCCACAAGCTATCATCATTCTCATGATAAAACATGTAGGTGGCAGTGTCATGCTGTGGGATGCATGTTTTTTTACTTCAGCAGGCACTGGGACGATAGATGGAGGTTAATGCAGGGCAAACCTTCTAGACGCAGCAGAAGAGTAGCAGAGAGCGGAGATCCTCCTCTTTACAAATGGTCTACATCCAATCTGACTGAACATCGGCCTATTTTGCAAACAAGGATTTTGCAAACAAGGAAGCATGACCTCCAAATGTGCAAAACTGGTTCAGATTATTATGAAGGGGTTGTAAAAACATCACAATCATGCAATGCTAGAGATCAATTTGGATTCTAAAGTTTCGCTTCACTCTAATCCGGGTCTCTGGTTGGTAGATGTTGAACATGGTCTGACACATTTCTCAGTGTTTTTCTGCCTGGATGTAACTTCAGCTGGGCCGTGTGATTACTACACCGACTATGTGGCGACTCGCTGGTACCGGGCCCCGGAGCTGCTGGTGGGGGACACTCGGTACGGCCCCCCTGTTGATGTGTGGGCGATTGGGTGTGTGTTCGCCGAGCTGCTTTCAGGGATTCCTCTGTGGCCCGGGAAGTCCGACATGGACCAGCTTTACCTGATCAGGAAGACCCTTGGTGAGAGCCGTTTGCTTCTGTCCTTAGGCTGTGAGGGGATTAGATTTAGGCTGATAGAAATAATAAGAGAGACACTTTATGACCATCTTTTCTCTTTTTTTCATGTTTGAATTTTTCTTACATTTTTTAAATTAGATTTAAATGATCTTGAAAGTGGTCTACTCTTGTCATGCAGGAGATCTGATCCCTCGACATCAGCAGGTTTTCAGCAACAACCAGTTTTTCTGTGGAGTTTCCGTCCCCGAGCCTCCAGCGATGGTGAGAGGAAAAGGCCTGTCTGGCTGCCCCACATCTCTTAAGTATATTTTAACAAAAGTTTTTTTTTGAACTTTTATCAACAAGCTATTTTCTTTCCAAATGTCCCTGATCTGTAGGAATCCTTGGAACAAAAATATCCAAACCTCTCGCCTCAAACTCTGAGTCTCATGAGGGTAAGAACGCCGTTTTAAGCCTGATCAGAAACAATAGCTCCTAACAAGCAGACATGCCCACACGTTTTATTTCTGTTGATCCTGTAGAGCTGTCTGAGAATGGACCCGTCTGAGCGGCTGACCTGTGAACAGCTACTGCGGCATCCCTACTTTGACAGAGTGAGAGAAAGAAGCGAGGGCACGTCTCGGGAGCTGGATCGGCCCAACTACAAGAGGACGCGGTTACCACGGAGAAACCTTCCTCCTGGGGTGAGAAATGGGGAGTAAATCTGATTTTTTTTTTTTTGTATAATCAGTGTCCTGTTCTAAAGGATTTTACAATTATTTGATTCATTTATAAATACGTTAGCCATGTTATTAGTTTACAAAAAAAAAGTTAATTTTTCCAGCACTGTGCTAAAAGTGTTCGTAAACTTTTACTGACATGATGTTGCATTAAAATAGCAAATTTCAATGTTGTTTACTTGAGTCTGAACACGAAGTTGTGCAAAACATGGGATCAAAAATGATGCTTAATTTTCAGATTTGGCAGGCAAACATCTAAAATTCAACCTGGTGTAGTCTGATCGCAACTAAATACAATCAGCACAACCATTCAACAGTTTCATTAGTGAAAGCAGCAAAAGGGGTGGTGTGGTATTTCTGAAGGAGGCTCAGGAGGAAGGTCTAGTTTGATCCTTTCCAAATATCTGGTGTTAATTAAATGAAAACATTGAGAACGTTTGCAGTTTGCCACACGCTATCATCATTCTCATGATAGAACATGTAGGTGGCAGTGTCATGCTGTGGGATGCATGTTTTTTTACTTCAGCAGGCACCGGGACGATAGATGGAGGTTAATGCAGGGCAAACTTTCTAGACGCAGCAAAAGAGTAGCAGAGAGCAGAGATCCTCCTCTTTACAAATGGTCTTCATCCAATCTGACTGAACTTCGGCCTATTTTGCAAACAAGGATGGTCAGCATGACCTCCAAATGTGCAAAACTGGTTCAGATTATTATGTAGGGGTTGTAAAAACATCACAATCATGCAATGCTAGAGATCAATTTGGATTCTAAAGTAATTCTTACATTTTTGTAAAAAAAAATATATATATATATATATATATATATAATATATATATATATATTTTTTATCCTTAATTGCAAATTAAAAATGTCGTTCTCTGTCCAGTATTTGCCACAGCTGACTGGCAGCAGCATCTTTCCAGCTTTGGACAATAAGAAGTACTACAACAACAACCTGCGCAAGTTCAACTACCACCTGCCGAGTATCTGAACACGATGATCCGGATCAGATGTGAAGCCGGACTGCTGCGTTCTCCGAACAGCTCAGGAAATGAAGCAGTTATAGACTTTAGTTTCTTGGCATAAAAAACAAAAAACAAAAAAACACAGTTGGGTAACTTTTGTCTACGTTTGTTCATGATGAGGCATGCTGGGTGTCTTTTTTTGATTCTATGCACTAGACCCAGCGTGCATGGTTGGATGTGTTGGTTTTTGTACATTTTTTTCCAGCCTTCAAGCTGATATTTTTAGACAAAGAAGAGCCTCCTGCTGCTCTGGTTGTTGTCACAGTTGACTGAGGTAAAAACTGCTCTTTGCTGCATATCCCAGTTTGCCAAATGTTTTTTTTTTAATTAATACTATGATTGACTTCCTTAAAGTGAAATTTTTTTGGTGGGAAGATTAATTTATGATGTAGAAAAGAAACTTTAATCTGTTCTAAAAACAATATTTACTGACATCAGCGAACTCAACTGCAAGCGTTACTGGTACTGCCATTCATTCATTTTTAAACTCAGTCTGTATCCCGGGAACTTTCATGCTAAAGATGGTGTCAACAAATTGCCAAAGTATTCTAAATAAGAAATTCAAAATGACAACTCCGTAAGCTTTTCCACAAGAATAACTGAATAACCTTTAATAAACTTGAAAATGTCCCATCAATTCTCTAAATGGATGTTTTAAAGCACAGGCACACAAGACAGAGGTGTACATCCACCTGAATGCACGATCCGTCGTTCTTATTACACAAGCGAATACAAAAACACAAGTGCATTTTATTCCCTCGAGCCAACCGCTCTTGAATCAGTCCAGATCCAGCGATATGTCCAGACGTGAGAGCGCCGTCTGTAGTCTGTCAACTGTAGTTTGCTTGTCTTTAATTCCGGGGAGATCACTAAGAAACAGATACTCCAAGTTCCTAAAGGGAAATATTACTTCATTAACGCATTCTCTGTCCATGCTTTTACTTACCAATTAAATAGGTGACACATAATCTTGCAGATGCTAAAACAGATTATTAAATAACCACTGACCTGAGTTTGTGGAGTGCAACGATGCCCTTATCGGTCACGTTTCCACATGACACCACCTCCATCATGTAGACACTGGCCTGCAGGTTCTCTATGGAACTCAACCTTTCCAGGCAGATGTCCTCAATGTAGATACACTTGTTGAATTTTATTTCTTCCACATATTTCAAGCCATCTAAGCAAAATGAAAAGACTAATGTAACATAAGGGCTTAACAATTCTTACATTAAAACTTTGTAAAAACAAAAGTCGGCAGAACATTCTCTGCACTGACCCAGGTGGTCGAAGCCTTTGCACATGATGCAGGATTCGGTGGCATCGATTGCTTGGATCTTGTATCTGCCAAGAGGCCCAGTTGGCAGGCCGTTGTAATCATGATGCCAGCGGTCAAAACCTTCGAACCTAACTTTGGCGCCACACCTCAGCAGCCACTCCGCTGCAGCTCTGTCCGGTCCTACCGCCTTGATTCTCTCATAGTCCACCCTGGGAGAAAAATGGGAGAACGGCATAGTAGCAAAAAAACATTTTTATAATGTAAAAGTGTTCAAATTTGTCATAGTTTTAATTGTATTACTATTAGATCTTTCAAAAATAGAAGGTTGACGCATGTGAAGATTTTTAGCGATTAATTCACAACCGTAGCTAAGATATTTAAAATTATTTACTTGTTTCTCCAGGGCTGAAATATGAAGTGTTTAATTTTTCTTAGCCACTGGCTACAGGTACAAAAAATAAGAACCACCAAAGCGGACAATTCAAATGTTAAAATTGTATCAGGGAGTGGCATTATGGGGGTCATCAAGTCTACATAACAAACAGATGGTATTTTTTTATTATTTTTTCTGTCCTACCATCACAAACATAAAACATGTAGTTTTAGCACAATTATAACATTGTTGCAATTCATTAAGGGATATTTGAAAACATTTGAATGTATGTGATTGTTTTTTACAGCCTTTTAATTTACTGCTTGGAGTATCATATGATACTTATGTGTTTCTTTGCGATTGAATTGTTCAGTTTTTAGCGGTTTCTCACCTGTTAAAAACAGCATTGAGCCAACCCCAGAAGAGCCTGCGGCCTCCCTCCCTCTGCTGCGACACGGATCGCACTGTCCGCGTCAAGAGCCTCATTACTGCGAGCTGCAAGACAAAATAAAACACGAAGCTAAACGATTAGCAGCTAAGAAGTCCTAAATGTCTCTCACCTGTCCTCCAAAAGCACGGCTTACTTGTTTACGTCTCCATTTCCGTGTTGACCTTAAGATTTAACAAGAGCGTGCACTCCTATTGGCTGACCGTATCTGCGTCAGCAGTCCGACGGAGACATCAAGGCAGAGGCGTGGCCACGTCATGGCGTAGCTTCATGGAGGCGCGGTCACGCCGAAGCGTAGAATTCTAAAGGGGCGCGGTGACGTCGTAGCGTAGCTTTGCTGGGGCATGGCCACGTTCTAGCGTAGCTTTGCGGGGGCGTGGCCAAGTTCTAGCGTAGCTTTGCGGGGGCGTGGCCACGTTCTAGCGTAGCTTTTTGCGGGGGCGTGGCCACGTTCTGGCGTTTCCTCACGGGACACAGCGTTGACCTGAATGGCTAGCTGCGAAAACACAAAGGAACAGAGACAGAGAGTTCAGAAAAGTTCGTCTGGCAGCTTCAAAATGAAGGAAAAGCTTTGAGCTGCGTTTTTCTACAGTACTCAAAAATGATGAGAACGCGGAGCGGGACGTTTTTGAAGGCAGTTTGTGCAGCGCAGCCAACGCTGCTGAAGGGCGTCGCAGGCAGAAAGCTCCACAGGTAAACACGGACAGAGAGGATGGAGGTGGTATTTAGGAGAGAAGGCTCCAAAAATCATCTCACTTAAATCATAAAATTCAATAAAAAAATCATGTGTCAACTGCATAAGGTGATGCCACCAGAAATGAGTTGACAGTTAACACACAGTAGTGCATACTTTTTAAAAATGAAGCGTCTGGAAGGAGCAAGTCGTTTATAAAGCCACAGATACAACCTTCTGTGCATTTGGTGAGTACTGCTTTGCTGCCTCAATCTCTGATTGGACGGAGAATATCAACATTTGTACATTTCTATATCCTTCCCTATTTTTCGGTTAGACTTAGATCTGGACTTTGACTGACCCACTCTTAACAAATATATATGCATTGATCTAAAACCAGCGTTTCCCAACCTGGCTCCCTCAGAAAGACTACTCTTGAGATGTTTCACTGCTCCAGCTCACATGATTTTAAAAGGTGGCAGATTAACCGGCTTTTGCACAACCATTCAGTTTTACCTCTGGCTGCATGCTTAGGGTCTTTTCTGTTTGTTTTTTTCTGCTGCAAGCTGAACCACCTCCATCTGAGTGTTTTTGCAGCTTTGGCGCGATCAGTTTCTTTCATTTTATTTGCACATAAAGGCTTCCCAAGAAATACATCTCCCCATAGCATGATGGTGCCACCACCATGTGTTCAAGATGCATTTCTGAGAAACTGCAGATCAAGACGAGTCGAATAATTTACTTGTTGCAAAGCTGATATCACGCGTAACTCCAAGCCGACTGCTGTTTCCCACACAGTTGAGTTTCAAAGGTCTCTCGGTCGTAAAACGACGTCCTCAGTTACACATTGAAGTGCAGAGTCAACTATTAGGCCCCCTATTTTTTTCCTTCTGTAGTCAAGTTAAATTCCAGTGCGATCGTGACTTTCTGCCTGTCTTTTTCAGCACATATGATGTTGCCATTGTCGGTGGTGGCATCGTGGGCCTGGCCTCAGCCAGAGAGCTAATACTAAGACATCCGACACTCTCCTTCGTCCTGCTAGAGAAGGAAAAAGAACTTGGTAGGTTTTATTTTAAGGCTTATTTTAAAAAAAACTGTGGAATGATTCTAATTTAGCATTTATTCTTTAAAATCATCATTTATGCTGCAAAGTAGAGGCAAAACAATACAGAAAATGCATGAAACGATCAGCATCAATATTTGCGAATAAGAGACAGTTGTTATCTATGGAATTTTGCCTTCTAGCTGTACATCAGAGTGGACACAACAGTGGGGTCATCCACAGTGGGATCTACTACACGCCCGGCTCGCTGAAGGCCCGCCTGTGTGTACGGGGAGCAACTTTAGCATACAAGTACTGCGAGAAGAAAGGGATTCCTTATAAGAGATGTGGAAAGGTGGGTTTTCAGTTGACAGGGGTTGTTGTGGGAGCTGTTCATTGTAGGTGGATAAACAACAAGAAGATTTTGACGCACTGGTTTCAATTTATTGTGGGTTTTACCTAATCTACAGACTCAAATATGAACACAAATCCTCACTAATATTTGTTTTAACGGCTATTAAAGGGTTGCTGACCAACGACACGATGCTAAGATTGAACTATTGTTCATAATAACAAGTAGTAACTGTGTTTAAAAAAAAAGGAAATCAAAATTAGAGGTATCCCGATCTGATATTGAAGTTCCAACAAAACTTGTAATTTTTTTACTCAGTTGTAAAACCTTCTTTCTTTGAAGAAATATTAATATTTATGTAAACCATGAATTAGTAATAAATACATAAATTTTTCTAAAGTTCTAAATGTCTGAAGACTAAAATATTGAAAGTGAAAAAGCTGCATTGTGACACCCCTTGATTAAAATAAGAGCAGTGTAAAACATGTAAGATTAAAATAAAATCATTCGAATATCCCCCTGCTGATGCTTCTTGCCGTGAATAAATATCTGGAGGAGTCGAGGTGAGGGTTTCAGTCCTGAGGAATGTTGCTCTGTGCACCAGTGCCTCTTGCATGGCTGCACAACATTGGCAAAATAAAACAAAAAAAGAAACAACAGCGAGGTTTAGATTTTAGATTAAACCTGGATAAAGGTATCCTGAAAGGACATTGGTCCCAAACAAATGTCAGAACTGCTTTTGAAATGAATAAACCAGTCTAGAGCTAGGACTCTGCAAAGGCTTGACCTCAACCCTGTTAAACATTTAAGGAGCAGATTTAAACGCTGGGCCAGGAAACAAACATGCTTAAGATGAACTTGACTTTTCCAGAAGAGTTTTTATGATCCAGCCAGAACTAGATCAGTTTAAAAAGTTTAACAGCTCCAAAAATCTAAAGAATGTGTAACCAAACCATACATTTGGAGGCTTCTATATATTTTAACTTTCATGTGCAAATAAAACCCGATGAGGTTTGGAGAAAATCTACACTGAACTTGTACACCCACCTCTTTAATGTCAGCATCAAAAGGCCAACCTAAATCCTGGTGAATGTTAGCTTCTGATTGGTGCTTTGCATCTATTTATTAGGATGTTTAATTACTGTCGGCTGACTGACAGTTTTCCCTGACAGCTAATTGTGGCCGTGGAGCAGGAGGAGATTCCCAGACTGAAAGCTCTGTATGAACGCGGCTTGAAGAACAACGTCCGTGACCTCAGCATCGTCGATGCCAGGGGGATCCGAGAGCGAGAGCCATACTGCAGGGTAAACAGCTATTTTTTTGTTGTTGTTTTGTTTATTGTAGGCGAAACATGACATTGTGTTTTTCCAGGGGATTATGGCTTTGGATTCCCCCTACACTGGGATTGTGGACTGGCGGATGGTGGCTCTCAGGTACGGCAAAGACTTTGAAGAAGCGGGCGGCACAGTGGTTCCAGAGTTTGAGGTCAGTGATATTTCCATCGTCAAAGAGGGCCCAGCTGGAAGTCCAGAGGGTGAGGAGCAAAAGAACAATGTTGACTCTGTCGTGACTTTTTAAAAACCGTTTACCAGCTTTTTCTCTTTATTAAATCATTTTCAGGAATTAAATATCCTATTGCAATTAGAGATAAAAAGGTAGGATTTAGTCACATTGAAGAAAAGTTTAACATTTTTAATGCATTCTTGTTGTTTCTTAGATTTGCTCTATACTTTATTTTTTTCCCTTGGCAGGCTAATGAAGTGCAGTGTCGTTACGTCCTGACCTGTGGAGGCCTGTACTCAGACCGTTTGTCGCAGATATCTGGATGCAGTCCGGAGCCGAGGATCGTTCCTTTCAGAGGAGATTATTTGGTCTTGAAACCAGAGAAGCACTACCTGGTCAAAGGAAACATCTACCCTGTAAGTTCTCTAATGAGAGAGTTTGGTCCGGACACAGCGCTTGTCTTCTGACTACAGAAACCTTTCCCAGGAACCGGCGTAATCTTCTATGATCGGTGTTGTTGCAACTATGGGAACCAGGGTCAAATCAGATTATCTGGGAACAAATGTACGTAGAAAGTGCCTTGGTACTGCAGGTGGGGTGGTTGGGTATGTAACTTTAATGTGGGCAGGGAAGATGCCAAACATTACACTAACATTTATTAATATCCCAAAGCAAAATACTTTACTTCCTTGTCATATTTGCCATTAAAAAAACTATACAACTTTACAGCTTATCATATGTCCTCCAGTAATTACAATTAAATGTGAGAATTTGACTAACTCTCACTTAGGAGAATAAATAAAATGAAGCCCACACCTCTGTGGAATTGGAGAGAATAATATTTTACCCTGTATATATAATAATATATATACAGGGTAAAATCATTTAAATCCCACAATGTGGATACTTTTATATAGTTGTTTTGGTTTGCTTAGTTCTGTTAAAAATTAAGTAATAGTTTATAAAAACCTGGGTTGGAAGGAATATCTTTAACACGAGTGAACTCAGTCTTTGGACACCAGTAACAGTTTTAAGCTTATTTTAGTCTCGTGAAAATCAATTTACTTGATCTTAAGCCAAAAAATGTGGCAAGAATCCAGTCCTTAGAGAAAAGCCAATTTTTGTAACTTCCGAGTACCTTAACACTTACAGTGGCATCTATCAAGCATCTGTAGGGTGATTGTGCAATGAAAAGTCTACAGTTTAAACAAATAACAACAGTGTTATATTTCAGCTCTAATTGATTAGCATGTCATGTAGGTTCCCGACCCTCGTTTCCCGTTCCTTGGTGTCCACTTCACCCCGAGGATGGATGGAGGCGTCTGGCTCGGCCCCAACGCCGTCCTTGCGTTCAAAAGGGAGGGCTACCACCTGTATGACTTCAACGCACAAGACTTTGCAGACGCCATCTCCTTTAGGTATGTCGTCGAAAAAACCTCGTGGAAGATTGCGACTGCTTGATACATGATTCCATATTTTCCTTTTTTTATTTGTTCACAGAGGCCTTCAGAAGCTCATAATGAGGAATGTAACGTATGGGATCGGAGAAATGTACAAAGGCCTTTTTCTCGGTGCACAGATTAAAATTCTGCAGAAATATATCCCAGAACTTTCTCTAAACGACGTGCTCAGGTATTTGAACAAAAACGATTAGGTTTTACATTAAATGCTGGTTATATCGAGGCCACCCACATTTCTTTCTGTCCAGAGGTCCAGCTGGAGTCCGAGCTCAGGCTCTCGACCGGGACGGGAACCTCGTGGATGACTTTGTCTTTGACGGCGGGGTCGGAGATGTTGGCAGCCGGGTGCTCCACGTGCGCAACGCTCCCTCCCCGGCTGCTACCTCGTCCCTCGCCATCGGTGAAATGATTGCAGATGAGGTGGAGAGTCGCTTCACGCTGTAGACACTCGTGGTGGTCGATGTGATGAAACGGGAAAGGCTGCGTCGATCCAGGCGGGATTGCGGAGCCTCTTGGTTTCAATTCAGGCCTTAATTTTTTTTCTTTTTAAAAGTTTTTCTCATTGAAGTGCTAACATGTTTGCTCTGTCACATCCCTGAGAAGAAAAACAACATTTTATACTTTAAACAACCAACTGTAAATGAGCTTAATAGCAGTAATATTGACCATGAAACAAGAAATTATTAATTTGTGTAGAGTATGAACATCCAGATGTTGAATAAGTGTAGGCTCCCCCTCTTTTAAATTAGGTCCTTCTACTAGTTAAATTGTGGCGCTAAGATCCTTTTTTCTTTATTTACTGTTCATTTGAGTGTTTGAGTTCTCATGCAGCAAATGTGTCTTCACAAAATGCACCATTAAGAAGAAAAATACTACATTATACAAAACCTATAAGTTGCTCTTTCAGATTCAGATTTTATTTTTCATTTTAAAATGTGATCCTTTTTTAAAATGTTCTTTTTTTCTGTCTCTGTCAGTTCACGTGAAACAAATCTGTGTGTGAACCACAAATGAACGCATTAGTATTTTTACAGAGAATATATTTTTGGATTCAATGTGCATGTATTTTTTGCTGCGTTGTTGAAATGGCAACAATGAGGTGCTAAATGAAGTCATTGTGTAAAATCACACAAATTCAAGGGAATTAAAATGAATATTTTCTAAGGATCAAATGGTAGTACAACGTTTTTTTATAGGGTCGCTGAAGAAAAGTTTGCTCGGTGTGTTATTTGGATGATTAGATCACAAGAGGAACAAGCATTAAGCTGAGGAGCATTTGTTAGCATTTTGGCAGAAGAGTTAGTTTGACAGAGTTTAACGTATTTAGGTTTAATTTGAGCTCTAAGGCGTTGAATCTTATGTTTTTACCAGAATTTAAATCTGACACCAACCCAAAGCAGTGATGGATGCTGCCGAGGCTGGTGAAGCAGATGCAAAACATGACAGGGTCAATTATTTGTCCTCTGATTTCTATCTGGTTCAAATCTGTTTATTTATTCATATGATCTTTATGGTTTGTTTATGTTCTGATTTAATTATTCGGGGCAGTATGCTGCTTGTTTGGGCTTTGATTACTTTTTTTGTCTGTACAATGGTAGTGTGCACCATCTGAAATCTCTAGCTTACCCAAACGTCTGATTCTGACTAGCTTTTAGTGTTAACTTAAAGAATAATAATGATTATGGATGTAGGCCTCAGGTGATGCGGCATTTTTGCAAGAAATAATGTGAGAACTTCCTGATTTAAGCATTTAGACAGTTTTTTAAAAATATGTATATAAAATTTGACTTGCAATAATTGCCAACGACTTTTTTGATAATCAAATCTGACCAGTCTATCCTGGTTGAACTCATAAATCTCTTCCAGTAAATGGAGTAAATGTCTCTTAGACGTGCAGTTCAATAAAAATATTGAAATATTAATAGGAATTATTTCAATTAATTCACCTCCAAAAAAACTGGAAGGACGACTAAACATTTTCCAGCAGTAAAACAGGAAATAGCTAAAAAGACTATCTGACTCCGTTTGAATGATTAAAAAAATAGGTCCAGCTAGATGCTTTATTTATAGTTCAAACCATCACTTTTGAGAATCCACTAGAGGGCGGAATAACAAACAAGAACCTTAACTGGAAATTTTGTTTAAATTAGATAATCTTTCTAAAAGCAGCTTTGTTTTTGTTTTTTTAAAGAAACGTTGCATTATATCAGAATATATTGTATTTGTGTTTTATCTAGTTTCTTGTCTATTGGGCATATGTTTTATAAAAATAAAAACAAAAACCATAGGAGGAAAAAAGTGTGTTAAATAAGTATTTATGTTGTTTTTGTATTGTTTTTTTCTTTCTGGATGAATGACTCGCATCCAGATGTTTCCATCCGGTTACATGTAATTAACGCAGCGCGAGCGTCTGCAGGACCGACAGGACGCGCTGCTGCAGCCGCGGAGTTGCTGCGACTTCTTTTTATAGCTGCTCTCACCCAGCGAAAAATGCCTCGGGCTCCCCGCTGTTTCCTCAAAGGGATTCACGCTGGACAAAGCTGCGGAAAACATGAGTAACTGCGAGGGAAAACGCGTGCCTTGTTTGGAGCTGAAGCGCTTTTCTGCCACAACATAGGAGGGGAAGCGCAGCGAGGGCCAGCGGCTGCCTGTAGCTCCAGCTAGCTGCTAGCTTACGAACGTTACAGGTGTTTGTTTTTGTTTGTTTGTTTGCTTCTCAAACGTAACACGTGGCAGGTGGCGGAGCGGGCGTCCTCGTTTCTGCTCTGACTCTCAAAGGCGCCTGCTTTTCATTTCGTTTGCCTCGGAGTAACCGCTGCAACGTTGTTGTTAGCCGTTAGCTCGTCGTCGGGCTAGCCGAGCTCTGTGTTTACAGCTACTGTTAGCCTTTCGAGCTAGCGAGCTAACTTCGCGGCTACATGTGGTTTTTCGACCCGCACTCGACGTGGGACTCTCGGTGTGGTGGATAAGACTTATTCCGCGCCTTTTTATTTTATTTTCAACACAAACCAGTGGGACTTTCTCTCCCCCCCACCCCTCACCCCCGTGCCTGCTCCGGACCGAGCCACCAATCAGGACTATCTATCCGGGGCCGATGCTGACAGTCCAGCCCGGATCACGGCCACGCCAGGAGCCGCTACAGCGATGCAGCCCCAGCAGATGTACGACTTTTCCAGTGAAGAGAACAGTCACAAGTGGAGAGGTCTCTTCGTGCAAGCTCTAAAAAAGGTAGCAGTCTCACAGATGGACAGATCAATTAGACCAGAATGGAGATAACATCTGTTTATCAGTCTGTGTCTCTGATCCACACATCTTTGCTCTGTCTTGTTAGATCTACCACTATACTTTCTTTTTGTCACATTATGGTGAATATGGATAACGATACACTGTTAAGTCTGAACTTCAATAGGGGGAAATCAACCACCATGATCTCAAAATATCCAATTTGGCCTCCAGCTGTGGGATTAAACATTGGATGTTTTCTTTTGTCCTGTGATACATACTCCGTTAGTGTCGGGATGGACAAGTGCAGAACTTGAAAGCATCTGCTTGCAGAAAAAAGGTTTTATTTAGCTGCATAGTTCAGATCTGTATCCTGTTGAAAACAATGTAAAATCCGCCCTTCTTCAGTTTGCAAGGGTCCCAGGGAAGAGAAACGTAAAGTTGGGCATGGGATTTTCAGTTATCCTGAAACCAATCTGACAATAATCCAGCAGTGATTCCCAAAAGTGTCATTGTGATCAACAGTTTAAGATAACCTCCTGTTTTTGTTATTTAGTGAAACAGTAAAGAGTCTTAAAGTCTTTCCAGATTTATGCAACGCTCTGAGAGTCTGAGCCTAATTTATCCTTTGCAGTTGCTAATCCAAATAGGCAAAAAATCTGGGATTTCTCCACGATAGTTTTATATTTCCCGGCAGTGTCTCCAGGCTATCTAGTAGCCTCAGCACCAGTGACAGTCACGACTGACCAGAGCAAGATGGCGTGTGAATAATCTGACCAAAGTAGACGTCTTCCCAGTTAATTGTCTCTGCAGAATTGAGCAAACATGGCCTGTTTGTATGTGATTGTAGGACAGAAGCAGGGTTTTTACCTGGATAACTGAACTGAGCTGATGTCTACTGCTTGTTGTGGAGACTTTATCACACCGCTATGCTTCTCTTTGCTCTAGTTCTCCAGCAGCAAGCTTCTTTTTTCTTTTTTACTTCCATGAGGAACCAGTTTATTGTGAGAGGTGGCAAAATAAAAATAGTTCCTCTTCCAGCAACCAGGCCTCTGTGTAATATGTATACTCCATAGATGAGGCAGGTTTTTGATTACTGGTTAGTAGTCTTTAGAAACCTCACTAATCTTTAAAACTCTAGGTTTAAATGAAAATAATATAAAAGTGTCGTCATCAGTATTCGAAATTGTGCTGAATTTGACGTCTGCTGGATGAACGTTGTCTCACCTCCCAGACTAATTGACTAAAAAAAAAATCCCTTTAAATGTGTAACTTATTGATGTCTGGAGAGCGGCGTTAGCTGGTGACAAGTTTGTATGTATATTCAAACACTTTGGTTGCCTAAGTTCCCTATAAAGCCATTTTTTTCCCCCACTATGATTTTTGAAGAAGCTGTTCAGGGTTCCCCCATCTTTACAGTGAATTATTTTTCACAGTTTTACAGCGCATAATAACATTTGCGGTGCAGATTATATACCTGTGAAGTGTGTCGTAAACCAATTTATGGCACATTTGTCGGTAATATAGTGCAGGCGCGCAGCCCCTGCTTTAAATGTGCAACTTTGCTGCTCCTTTTAAGATGTTGATATGGTAGTTTTCTTCCTCTTATCCGAAAAAGGCACCAAAGCATTTTTTTTAACACTTGTTGAAGGCTCAGCAACGATTACTTTGATTTTTAACGTCCTTGGTCAGCAGGATTGACCTGTATCGGTTCCCATTTTTAATCTCCCTTTCTTTTTCTTGCCTCATCTTGGCTTCTTCCCATCATCACAAGGTGCAGTTTCTGTTTTCTGGTTAAGTGTTCCCGTTTACTTGTAGATTGCTGCTTTTGTACACCAAGTAGTCGAGCTTTTCTGGTGCCCACCGGTACCCCAGCCCCCAAAAAAACAGGCTGATGGAAAATATTTGAACATTAATAAAAGTGAGGGAATTAAGTAATTATGTTACCGTCAGTTATGAATAAAAATAAAACTGGAAAAGAAATTACCTTGCATAATAGCCTTGTCTCGTGCTTTGAAATTGGCCTCTGTCTCTTTAAGAAACTCTGACACTCCCCCTTTATTTGTTGTCGCTACACTAAGTCTCATTTTGGCGTTTATAGGATTGTTGTATTTTGTTTTTCTTGTTTGAGTTAGTGAAATTATTGGAAATAATATACTTTTACAATAAATAAAAATATTGCACATCTTTCTCAGTAAAAAAATATTTTAAGCGAAGACGACTGCTTTCCACTGAACAATCTGTTATTTAGTAGTTATTGTGCACCATAATTACAGAACCAAAGCAACTATTAGTAAAACATCACAACAAGGACCTTTTTATATGGGTTTATTTAATAAAATCAAGGCACACCACATTTTCCATTAAACAGTGTTTGGCTAAGATGGTGCACGGTTGAAAATGCAGAAAAGGATGGAGTTTACTGAACAGTTTCCAGCTTTATTGAGCAAACCTAATGATTTCATACAATTTGAGACCATCTGTCTCCCCATCAGTCACCAGTGAACTCGGCAACGAGGGAACTAATTACAGACGATTCGAAACGGCTGCACAAAATAACCGGCAGCATAGCAAAGTCATGACGCAAGCTCATTGGTCAAGCAAACTAAGGGTGGATCTCACCCATGTGCGTACCATGCACTCTTCCCTACAAACTTTACACAATAGCAAAATAAAATATCATGAGCCGGTAACAGAAGAACATAAACGAAAGATAAAATAACAAACATGTACCAGTACAGTTTAGCATTTACCAGCTGGCCTGCGCGTAATACAGAGCGATTGTATGCTTCACATTTTGTTTGTTATGAGGCAGAGTTACTCTAACATATTTCTTTAGGGCTTTTTGATTATTTTTCCCCCCGTAAATAAACCAAACTACAGAGGCATCTTAGTAAATATACTAATGTTATACTGCAGTTTATGAAGAATTTAACAATGTATTTTTGTTCTTTTTTGTGTATAAATGGAAAAACTTGAGCACAAAGTTTATAAACCACAGTGGAAAAAATGCTGGCGGATATTTTGAAAACCATTTAGTGTTTATGTGAACAACCAATGTGAGGACGATGCACACGGCATCCGTGAAGTGTGCACGATAAAGCTGGAAAGTGATCAGTGAGCTTCAAGGTTTTCTGCGTTTGTTACATTACATAATCTCACACTGCGTTGTGCAGAGGCAGCTGGAGTCTTTAAAACTGAAAGTGAAACCTCTGGCATCCTTTACTGGTCTGCATATCAGTTTTTAATGTGAAAAACACATAAAACAGGACGTTGGCTTGGAAAATTACAACACTCGATTGAAATGCTACAGAACACTGTGAATACCATCCCATTGATCCCAAAATGCATGGTAGAAGTGTAAATGTTGTGAAACACCCTGATATGCTTACAACCTAAACTATTAAAATTTTAGTAAGTTTTTATCAAAAAGAAGCATCAGCCGTACAAAACTAACATTATCAATAAAGACTATTTAACTAATAATTGATGCATAATTGTATGTCAGCAGCAGTAAGAATAATTTTAAAAGTTTCAACAAATACCTTTATTTGATTGTCGCTTCTAACTAATTCTCGTATCGGAAGATTTTAAGTATTTATTCATTCGAGAAAGACAATTTCCCCAGCTTGGCTATTATTTTATTTGTACTGTTATATTTACAAATAAATTACCCAGTCATGTCCTTATCTGTTCGTGTTTCGTGAGAACTGGTGCGATGAGTCAAGTGAAACTCTGAAAGCAGCTGGTGGGCTATAGTGCCACTGTCATTGTCTCAACTTGCTGCACAGCTGCCGCAGAGAGAGCCTTCGACAGACAGAAGTAACAGGCCGCTTATGGTTTTGTCAGACTTTTGACTCGCTTGATTCGTGAAGCACTCTGAGGGGGGGCGGTATTTTGTTTCTGGGATAAGTCATCATGAATGACTTCCTCCCCAAAAGAGTCACAGATTATTGATAAGAGCTTTAAAAAAACCAAAACGGTTGCATTTTAATCATCTACCCACGTGGTTACATCTTCATACTTTTTTATTAAAAAAAGAACCTTGTGGTAACAAATTTTGGAGACATTTGGCCAAAAAAAGATTGATTTAATTGATCTGATCTAAATGAAAGACAGTCTGACAGGACAGACTGATCTACTTTATTAGACTTAGCATATTGTATTTATAACCTTTTAAATGTGGAGATTGATTTCTTTTTTCCTAAATAATTGTTGGGTTTTTCTTTTATTCTACAATCGTGTTATTTTCAGGTGGTATTTTGAGCAATTTGTGGCAGGAAAAAAAAAAGTAAAGGGAAACTAATCGACAAACGCATGTTAAGGGTTTCCCAGTCCGATTATCGGCCAAAAAATAAGACATTTTTGTATTGGCCTATATATAAAAGCTACGTTATCAGTGCTGCAGCACAAGCAGTTTCTACCAGCGTCTTAACTGCACCACTGTTGCTAATTTATTTATTTATTTTATTAAATTCTGAAAACGTATTACTCTGAAGAAAACTTAATATTTGTGTAACCCATTGGATTATATTAAATGCGTTGGTTTTTCTCATAACCGTTTTGGACTATTGTTCTCCGTATATTTCATACGGTCGTCGTATTGGGTCAATACCAAAGGTTGAAATGTTGGTGTTGGAAGTGAAAAAGTTGTATTGAGACATCCCCACTCCCAAGTCAAAGATGTCCAGGGAAAACGATCAACACTGATGACCCACATCTGAGATTTATAAAACTACAGTGTTTAATATCTATGACCCGTAAACACAGCTTTTAACGGGGTTGCAGGAGGACTGATTCAACTGTTTGCAGATGACTTTGTGACCGAAGGAAGAAGGCTAACCTGGTTTTAGTGCAGTGTTTAAAAATTAACATGGAGGAAGCGCAGTTACATAAGTGTTTAAAGGAAATTTCTACAACATGTTGAGACATACTTCTGGTTAATTCACATGGCAAGAGGACAAGTTTATATGCAGATAAGAGAATGGCTGATATTACAGTAAATCTGTTGTTCTGTTTTTGGTTAATTTCTGTCCATTTATGAAGCCTTTAGAAAAGCTCAGAGTTGAGGTGAGATGCTTGAACTGCCTTGTAATGTGTTGCCACCTTTTTTACCTATGCTTTTACAAAAAAGCAAAAAGAATTTGAAGTAATCAATACAAATAATAATTGGTATTTCTATTACAAAAATTGCATGTTAAAAATTGGCCACAAACCTCAGATTGGTGAATCTCATGCGATATTTTGAAAAATGAAAGGGCTTTCTTTTATTTCCACATGAAATGGAGTCACCGTCAATCCTTCTTTAACCCTCTGGATTCCATTGGCGCACCGGCGCATAGAAATTACGTCGCCGACTAAATATGGCGTAGCAGCAAAATGCAGCGTCGATGAGTCGCTGTTTCAACTTGTATAGAAAGTGGGGAGCTCAAACTATATATCACTTTTTAAATTGTGTTGATAGGCCATGTAAAACCCAGAGTTCTTATAAAGTATTTACACCAGACTTTTTTCAGAATACTTTCGTCACGTTCGCTGTGTGTTCGGTGTGTGTGTTTGCGTGTATGTGGGTCTCACAGACACCGGAAAAATGAGCTTTTCACACAGACGAAAACACAATAAATGGAAAAAAAAACACCAAAATAAACCCTTGTCGTATTGGCGGAAATCAATCAGAAATCATAATCGCAAACCGCCATTTTGTTGCTACGCGAAAACGGAAATTTGTGGGACTGATGGCAGGTGACTGAGACGGAGAGAGAGACACTGATAATAAGTTTTGAGATTTCTGGGATCTGTGATACTTGGTGTATTTTGAGTGTTTAGTTGGTATGTAGTGGTCTAGTTTAGTGTCTTGTGTTCAAGTTTGGTTGGTTTTGTGAGATAAAACAATAAGGTGATCGATGAATGTGGAACGAGCAGTAGAGCTCTTCTTCCTGCTGGAGGCAGCTCAGGAAGACATGGCGGAGCGCAAATTAGAGCATTAAAGCGGTGACTTTGACAACTAAGGGGACAATCCGCCCACCAGGTCGCCATCTCTGCTGGCTCAGGCAGCAGAGTCAAGCATCAACTATGAGGCATTCCTTGCATTTTATGTAGACTGTGTTAAATCACTTTGTTGTGTGATGAGAGTGCACATAGGTTTTGAAATTTAAAATTTCTATTTGCATTCTAAGTTTTAAAATTGGTTTGTTTAAGATATTTGTGAGACATTACTTTGTTTTGTAAATAGCTGTACAAAAAAACGCCTGAGGTAATGCCTGCATGTTATGCAAAAAAAAGTCATAAGTTACTTTGTTCTGTGAAAGATTTTATGTTGGTTTTGAAATTTACAATTTATATTTGTATTCTAAGTTGTGAAAATGTTTCGTTAAACATATTTGTGATTTTTACCCTAAAAAATATGAATTTTTTTCTACTCGGATTTTGTTTTTTGTGTTATTTTAGGTCCACTGTGTTAATATGATATGTTAAAATGCAACGATAACTGTAAATTGTGCTGAAAAAAATTATACCAAGCAATGCAGGGTAAACATTTTTTATAGGGAAATATAAAGATAAAATCAAAAGTAGTCAAAAACGGCCAATTATACCCTCGATTCCAGAGGGTTAAATCACATCATGCATCCAGTTTTTCCTTTTCCCTCTTAGGGTAACAGGTAAACCACACGTCCTCCAGCTGTTTGAATTGTTGATGTCATTTTGATATACCGTCATGCGTCCCGGCTATTCTTAAGCGCCGTGACTCTGCATGAACGTAATTTCCCCACCAACATGCTACCGTTATTAACTGAGGATTCCATTGGTCTGTTGTCTTGCTGGGATTAAACTAACGGCCACAGTTTCAACCCATTCCCATTTTGAGTTATAAACTGTGGTGCTGTGAGTTGACAAGACTCTAGAGAGGAACAGGACATGTTTTAAAGACGTCACTGGTCAGGATTCCTGCAAACTGGCTTATTTGGTGCCTTTTAAGCCCAGCGGTTTAATTGGTTAATTAGCTTCATTTAGTTTTATACAATTTCAAATCCTTTGGTTTATTGTACTTGTAATGATGTCTATTTACTAATGAATATTTTAACTATCCAATGAATTATTTCTGTCAAGTTCAAAGTAGCATAATAACTCTTCAACTTTAGGATTTTGATATGTTAAGGCGATCAACCGACAGGAACAGAGTTGAGTTCATAAGGTACAACCACAGCTTTGTGGGACGTGTTTTCTGTGAAATCATCTCTTGTGTTTTTACGCCCGAAAAATGTGCAGCCGCCACATCCTGTTTGTGTTTTATTTCAGTTGTTTATTTGGTCTGGCAGATTTTTGACTGGAAACATTATTCAGTGTGGGTTTATTACACATGTAATATTCGTTTTATTGCATCATAGAACCCCCTTTTTTTTATTTTTATTTTTTTTAAGTTGTATATTTAGCTTGACAGCATCAGCGATAGGTGGAAATAAAAAATACTTTTTCCATCTGCGACAATGGTTAGTGGAAGAAAAATCTTATCAAATGTAAAAAAAAAAAAAAAAATGTAATAAACTATTGTTTTGAGTAATATTTGGATTGGAAAAATAAAACCACAATAAATATCTTATTGGGGGGAAAATGCATTCTTGGTTTAAAACATAAAGTGGTGGAACAATTGTAGACTGATTTCGGTTGATTTAAAAAAAAAAAAAATCCACAGGTTATTGGTATCGCAATACAGGTTAGAAACAAAAATGAATTAAATCTGTTTACTTTAAACTATTTGCCCACTTGAATTTCAAAAGTTATTTTCTCTTTACTTCTTTTTTTAAATACATTTTCAGCAAGTTTCCCTAAAAGCTCTGCCTTGAAAAATTAATTTTCTTTAATATTCATATGCTGGTGTACTGAGTTGGACTAACATTAATTAGGAGTGACTCAAATAAACTGAGTAGAAATGACTGAATTGTGAACAATTAAATCCAGACTAACTCATAAACCCGCCGCAGCTGATCACATTTACCGTCAACGCATCGATGTACGTGAATTTGGTTCCGGATAAAGTTCCTTCTTGTTTGTGTTACTGTAATGAACAGTAAAAAAAAAACAGTGCTATTTTATCACGTACATTTGACAAGATTATGGTTACAATAGAATAATCTCCCTCATAGTCGAATGGGTGTGGACGTGTTATCTGCTAGTTTAGAAAAAAAGTAGCTTGATTTTTCCGTTGTGATCAGGATTTTCGCTGACTAGGGCAGGTTTCTCTGAATTTCACAAAAACAGATGAAGGGAAAGATGAGATGTGTTGAGAAGAAATTACCTCATTTGCACTTGTTGATGTCATGCGGCAACGGGTTGCCTCATCTCCCGTCTCCGCTGTGTTTTGATGCTCCTGGTAACAGGTTGGGTTTTCTGCTAAGCGGCCCGGAGGCCGTCTGCAGAGAGGAGATTTAGCAGATGTAAAACACTGTTCCCCAGCTCTCCTTACTGTATCAGATTAGCTCACCCAACCCTTCTTGTCTTTAAAGTAGGTTAAGGTGGAGGATGAGTGGGCAGTGGTCACTGGGTCAGGTCAGGAAGCTGTCAGTGCGAAGCGTGGTGCTGGTAGACGCTTTTCCGCTGAAGTCGCAGTGTTGATAATGTGAGTAGACGCAGCTACATGTCCAAAGGTCACATGTGTACTGTGCTCTTTCTAAATGATTTTGATTCGTTTGAGGACGGGCTTATTTGTAAAGTGTCATTGTTTAGCTCTAGGGTGTCGGTGTTGGAGCCTTTGTGCATGTGAGCTCGTCAGGTCTCAGTTGATCTCTGCCCGATGGTTCCCCAGACAGTGTGGTTGTAATGGCAGATGATGTCATGGTATGAATCACAAACGCTGACACACACACAGACGTACACACACAAGACATTTTACCTGTAACCTGATCCCGGTACAGTTTTGGTTTTGCAGCGAGAGTAATAATCTCATCCACTAGAAATGTTATCCCTGTATTAACACCACATTTGCATTTATAGCCTAGAATCTGCAAAAAACAATACCAGCAAACGCATCATGTCATCACTCTGGACCTTACTAGAGATGTAAGTTGAAATTAAATGCCGGATGCTGACTCACCTGTGACCTTGATCAAACTCTGTTCATCTCTTCACCACTTAATCGACGCTGAAATGTTGAATAACCCCCCACCCCACACACACACACACACACACACACACACACACACACACACACACACACACACACACACACACTTCTACGCCCTTGACGTGAGGCGAGCATCATAACTCCGATGTGGTAAATCTGGATGTAAACCATGGTTGAAACAAACAATAATTGTAAATGAGCATCAAGACCTGCTGTGTGATCACAGACTTTCTGTATATAGCATTAAAAACGGTAACATAATATTTTATTTCAAATGAATCATTGTGTGCTTTTGAAACTATTGAAACACTGTAAATGTTCAGTGTTACAGAGTAAACTTTGTGACTTGGCCAAGTTTAAATATAATTGTAATTCATCACATCGCTCCATCGAGGTAGGTAGTGCATTACTAGGTAACTAGTTATAAACTACCTGGCTTTTTATTTCCTTATTTCCCTGTTTTCATTTTACTCGTACAGGCATGATTATTCTCTAGCTTTAGCTGAATGCCACCGTTTGTGCTGCTGCCTCTCTATGAAAACTACGCACATCAATATCTCTCGGTCTGCTGCTGTGATCTGTCTCCCATGGGTTTGTCCTCCTGTGCGTGCCGACAACAAGGGAGACGTGGGAGGTTTGAAAGGACAGCAAGTGTGAGGATGGGGACGGCTCCAGAGTTGAATTGACCCATGAAATTAAACGACACAAGAAAATCCACCAGGTGTCTTGAAGCAAAATATTCATTAAGAGCCCCACCTAATTTTCTTTTAGCTGAAGATAAAGCAGGTGAGGTTTAAAAATGACTTAACATTATACCTTGTCTGTGTACACGGTCCTTCTGCTAATTAAACAGGAGCTAAAGAGTAAAAATGTGTCATTTTACACACAGAAAAGGACATTTTGTCTTTGTTACAAGAGGACGTCTGTGTATTAGTAGCTATCTGTACATAAAAAAAAGACTGTAAAGCATTTGGGAGCAGAGCGGCACCGGCACATCTCTCTGAAGCTGGAAGACGACTTTCTAATAAATCAGGGTGATTTCTTGGTTGGACTCCAACTGCATCTACACGCAAGCTCTAGATAAATTGAATGTGGGAAAGTATGTTAGTGTACCGACAATTCGATCATTACTATTGTTGTATTGCTGTGTTTATGTTTGGAAAAAAAGTGGATCTGTGGACCTGCACCGGATTTGTATCTGTTCCTTTTTATTTTAAGTATTGATCTCAGAAATGAAATGCATTTTTTACATGTGTTGACACAGTGGGCAAATTAAAATGTTCACTACTGAGACTTCTTTTCTTATAGCAATCTAGTTTATTAGGAACATCTTTTTGCTTGTAGATATGGGACATTTTTTTTAAAACTTGTTTTTAGTTCATTCTTAATAAATCCTTTAGCAGACTTCCACCATAATTGGTGTCTGTTCTTCACAGAGGCAGTGACATCAGACGGTGCTATTACCATAACGTTGTGTTTGTGTGCACATACTTCCTGATCGACTATTGTTGTTCATGTTTTGTGAAGACAGAAGATTCGCTCAGTGTCTAAGAGGTTTTCATGTAATTTCCTTCAGTGTTAGTAGGTGCAGCGAGGGGGTGAATTATTAACTCTGCTGGTTGGACTTTTACTGATTTCCTTGGTTTTAAAGTTTTTTTTTTTCATTGATATTTTTAGTTTTGGGCTCTTTTAACTTTAACAGTCTTCTCTAATTTCCAAAACGATGGACTCTCTTCATACTTTTTTCACTTTTAGGTGTTTTTTTTAATCATTAAATGCATTGAATGATGTTAAATCTAATACTTAACGTGATGATCTAATAATCATCCACTGTTCTGTCTGTAAAATATTTGTTGTTCCTATAACGAGTTCTTGTCTCTTTGTCATGGGCATTTGTTCCCAGCTATATTCCTACATAGCTGCTGCAGGTTTCAGCTGTTGTGTAATACCCCGCAAGAGCCGTGATCAGGTTTGATTCCTGCATTTCGATGTCCTGGCAAAACACCTAAACATGCTCTGACAGCATCCTGTGTTTGATATTTTAACTTAAGACTCAAGTTTTTTAAGGCCCATTAGCAGTTTTTCAAAGTTTTAAGGCTTGTTAAAAAAGCTTGGTTTACAGTTAATTCCGAAATATCTTGCATATTCTCTTCCCTAAATAGTTTAGTAAGGTAGTTTCTGAGTAGAATTTCAGCTTGCATACCTTTTTTGCTCTCTCATGGTTTAAGCATTTGAAATCACTGGCTACCACTTTCGGTTTCGTGTATTACGGCCCCTTTGTCTCCCATCCTGATATTGTTGGAGACAGACATCGCTTGTCAGATGCAGGCCGCTGAGAAACGGGAAAGTTATTCTGTGAAACTACAGGGGTTTCCCTTGGCTCCATTCAGAACGGTGACTCACAGCTTCTAGTGTCCAGTGGAATTTGGTCAAGTGACTGTTTAGGGTTGAAAGCATCCATCTCACAACCTACTTCCCCTTTGATGTCTATTTTTCTTTTCACAGTACGGTTTATACTTATGGCTTATTGGTAGCAGCAGGGGCTTGTGAGTATGCATCAAAAACATAAATGACGTGCAGAAACGTAAACAGGGCCCCAAAGGTCTGGTTTAGGGATTTCCAGCTACTGTCTCAAAAGAAACTCAAACTCTACACAGAGAGGAGATCCGGCTCATCTCTGCATCTCTGTCAACTCAGAAGGCAAGAATGCTCAAACCCTGGCGTGTGCTGATCCTGATCCATGTTTCCAAAATCAGTGTTTTGTCATTGTATTGTATCTAAGGCCAGTCCATTGTCAGGCTTTTGTGCGCTGACAGATCTACCGTTCTCCTCTTTTTTCCCCCCATGCTTTGAGTCACATTTGGGCGCTACATTAATATCTGACCTGACAGCATTCCTGTGAGAGGGCACAGCCCAAGTGACAGCAACTTTTCTAAGGCGCTTGGGGGATGTTGATTTCTTTGCAGCTTCAGACCTGATAAATCCACACCTTCACGGCTGGATCCATCAGAGGCCACGCCCCTTTTCCTGGTAGTTCACATGGAGATTTTAACACTGTCACAAAAAGCTTTTATTTCATGTTCATAATGAAAGTACACAAAGCATTAACAATATTCTTTTGTGGAACAAACACTCTTTAAATAAGAAGTTATCTTTTCCTGATTTCAGATCTCTGGTTTAGATTTAACAGTCTGAGAACGGTTTCTAGATCCGACTGAGTCTGAGTGAAGCTGCAAAAGGTTAGTTTGTTGTGGTCATATGAAGTCTTTTTACAACAACAAACGTTTAATAAAATAGTTTGGGATCGCTGGTTATTGCATTACTATCATTAAAACTGAGGGAATTATTTTTTTTTGTTTTATTGTTTTGGGCAACATCTAAATGTTGCTTATCATCAAATACATTTTTAAAATCAGATTAAAAAAAACAAATTGGGAACTTGCAAACAGCAATTCAAGTAATTACGGAGCTCTGGCTGGGAAGTCGATAAGGCCTCCAGAATTGACACAACCCAAACCGTTTTAGTTAACAATCTTAAAGCTTATTAAAATATTTTTTGACTGATTTCTGCTTTTCTTCCACGTTGTATCTATTCTTTTCATTACCGTTTTAACCTGTCTACAGACTTAAGTCTTTTCTCTTCGAGATAACTTTGACATTTACCAGTCATGTCTGAATCATCTTGGTCCATGACATTGGCTAAAGGATTAACCAGGGTAGCTTAAATGCTCTCAAAAAACCCATACATGTCTCAACGTGTGCGGTAGAAAATAAGTATGTTATAAATTGTTCCTAGATGGCTATGCTTTAAAAAAATTAAATTTTGTTGAGTTTGAAATACGATGTAATACAATCAGACTTAAGCCTTTTTTTCTATATAAGGTGCAAATTATGCATCTGTGTACAGTTCAGCAAACATCTTACGCTTATTCCAACCCCATGATGGTTAAAAGCAAAGCATTTCTGATAAGACTTTATTCTGGTTGTCTCACATTTTCAGGTACAGGAGCAGGTCCACCCAACCCTGAAAGCAAAGGAGGATGCCCTGCAGCACATTGAAGAGCTGATCCTGCAGCTGCTCAACATGCTGTGTGTGGCCCAGCCTCGCACAGTGCAGGATGTAGAGGTATGACCTTTGCTTTCTCTTCTGTTGTTCTTTTTCTTTATGCTTTAAATACACAAAAGACTCATATCTTCACGTAATACAAAGAAGCATCTTTCTGCTTTCCCTTTCAACAGGAACGTGTGCAGAAAACCTTTCCCCACCCTATAGATAAGTGGGCAATTAACGACGCCCAGGCAGCTATTGAGAAACGTAAGAGAAGAAGCCCCTTACTTCTCCCTGTGGACAAAATACACCCATTACTCAAGGTAAAGACTCATCCATGATAATTCCCGCCATTTTCTGCCCGTGTCGCTTATTTAAAACACTTTTTGAGTTGCTGAGAAATGTTTATCTAGTTTAGGTTAGAGTTTTGGCACCAGGTATAATGAGATTGCCTCGGAGGAATCTGTCATCCTGCGTGTTCAGGCAAACGCTTGACATGATCTTGAACCATTAGCTGCTGTTCAACAGTTCATGTATTTTTCCCCTATATCTAATGTCCTTGGCTTTTTCTTGTATTAGGAGGTTTTGGGCTATAAAGTGGACTACCATGTGTCGCTGTACATCGTGGCAGTACTTGAATACATATCAGCAGATATACTCAAACTGGCCGGCAACTATGTGGGCAACATCAGGCACTATGAAATCACCCAGCAGGACATCAAGGTCTCCATGTGTGCAGACAAGGTAAGAAGCCAGAGTCTGTGTGAAAGGAACGGATGTATTTGCATGCCTCTCACTGACTGGTTCTGTTTCGTGTCTTCATCAGGTGTTGATGGACATGTTTGACCAGGAGGAAGACATCGGCGTGATGTCGCAGTTCACGGAGGAGCCCATGTCTCTCACCGAGCTTTCGTATGACGAACTGGTGAAGCTTGAAATCGCAGAGGAGCGTCAGTATCTGCGAGAGCTTGATCTGATCATTAAAGTGTTCCGGAGCCATTTCTTGTCCCATCCTAAAGTCTTCACCGACGAGGTGAGGAAGCTTGAAATATCTAGCTGCTGCTTGTAAGGGGTATCTTGCATCATTTGAAAGATTTTCTCACCCAGACAGCTACACTGGCTTTCCTATAAGGTTCCTATTTTGGCCCGGATAGGTAATATTTGGATGCAGTTGGATTCCAGCTGAACAGCGATGAGCGACTCATTCCAGTAACTTCAACCATGTTAGAAATGCATACACAATGCTTAAAATGCTCTGGAAAAATGAAAAAAAAAAAACATTTGCTCTGCTACAAAAATCATTTGGTTGCTAAAGTAGAAACATTTGAGGATTTATTGGTTTATGTGAGTCTTGGTTTGGAATTTTGACTTTTGTTTATTTAAGAAAAGTCAAAATGATCAATTCTTGTTACTGATATCTGTGTCTTTATATTGTGACTGTATGTGCACTTTACTTATTTAGCCGTGATAATTTAATACATGTAAAATATTGGGTAATGGTTTCCCACCACCTATATCCAAATGCTGCAGGCATTTGAAGTTGTTAGTTGTAATACAACAGAGTAAGCACCTGTGAGCAGCTTAGTCTGACTCGGATTGAAATGTCCAACCAATATAATAAAAGCCAAATCCACTCTAAGCTCATTTAAAGATTTAAACTTAAACTCTGTAATCTGTTAACCAAGACTTGGTATTTAAAAGTCATTTAAAACTTTCAAACATGCTTTCTTTACGGGTTTTATTTCAAACAGAAACAGCATCTGTTCATCACTCTATAGCGTACTTGTCTTGAACATTGCGAATATTTGCTAGTTTAAAAAAAAAAAATCATCAGTTGAAAGCGTTACAGCACGGGTGCTTATTATTGTCAAATTTGACTTTTCCTTGGGGTGCTCGTCTAATCACGAGCCATTCTGTTTACACAATGATTGCGACAAACTTTTGTTTTGCTGCTTAATGACATCTCTCTCTCGCTCTCGCTCTCTCTCTCTGTCTCTCTCTCGCTCTCGCTCTCTCTCTCTGTCTCTCTGTCTCTCTCTCTCTCTAGCTTTAACAAAGATAGAGTGTCCTAAATAATCTAGAGGGTAATATAGGGCTCAAACTCCTAAAGTCCTTTAAACCTTTAGGGATAACTGTAGTTGAAAAAATGAGAGGAGATTGGACAGGTTTAGATGAACTTAGTGGAAAGTTGAGTTTCTTGGATTGCTGTGGCTTTGCATATTTTGTGTTGGGTAATTTGCGGTATCATTTGGGTGAGGAGCTTAAACCTTTGCGAGGCCCAAAGGAACACAGAACATGTAATTGAGTTGAGACAGGAACAACATTTTGCACCCCCGCCAGAATAACCTCAATTATGTCTGTTGAAATACAATATCATCCTGAAGTTACTCAGAGATGTCAAGAAAGTGCTGCAGTTAAATATTGGCACGGCTAAAACTGCTTGTTGTATTTAAGCGGTACAATTTTAGATTACCCGTTTTCTTTACCATTTGTTATCCAAGGAATATGAGCTGTGCTGCTATTCTGGGCTTGGAGAGTGGCAAGATGCAATCGATTTTGAGAGAGCCATCGACGGTTCACATGTGATTAAGGTGCTCTGATCAGCTGAGGACAAAAGGGCAACCTTTATTAATTTTTTTGCCCAGATCTAAAATGCTATTTGTGAACCATCGCTCTGTAAAACTTGACAATGTTAAGAGGCCTTTAATGTTTTTCTACTACAGCAACAATACAGACGAAGCTAAATACAGAGCAGTTAGCTGCACAACATTGGACTATAGAGTGGAGGTCCTCTTTCAGCACCAAAATGAACATTAACACTTAGCCAGAGCTACAATGATTAAAAAAAAACATATTTATATGTTATCATGGACTAGTCAAAGTCCGTAACCAAATCTTGAGGATCAGCGATAAGAAAATCCTTCAGATGTTCAAAGATGGAGATCTACCCTAAAGACATTCAGTTGGAATCACAAGAAAAGGCGTCTCCTACTCAGGCAGGGACCAACCATCATCTCACATAGAAACAGTTATATGCTTTCAATGTGTTTCTACTTAAAATGATTTTACAAAAGGTGTAAAAGTTCAAGTTTTGTCAATAATTGTGTTTGTGTAAAGCACCAATATAAAAATAAGATTTTCATCTAATTTTCCTTCTTTATTCTCATAAATATTAACTGGATTCTCTAAAAAGAATGTAGTTAGAAATACTTAGTTTGAATTATTTATCGCACAAATGCTTCACTTATATAAATTTATCTGAGGTTTAAAGGTCACTTTTCTACTGGCTTATATTTATACTGACTGTAATTTGGAGACTGGGAAGAAATTGCTAATTGCTGACCCTTTTTCAAAAATGCCCAAAATGAACATTCTTGATTTAGAAAAAGCATTTCAACCATCTTACCTTCATGCATTAAATTATTCATATTACCAATAACCTTATTTGGAAAGATGACTGAGCTCATGTTTATTTAATTGTAATTTTACGTTTTTTGTTGCCAATTAATGTTTAAGCAAGTGAGGAACAAATTTTTGCCTTATAAGATTGAATCTACAAAATAATCTCGCACTCCTACGGTACGACAATAAAAACTCACCTAAATCACAATCCATGCAGAAAGTATAGCAAATACAAATCAACCGCCACAAATAAGTAGAATTATGGTCTTAAAGTTCTGCTTGTAAGGACAGTCCCAATCAGAAAAGCTTTGATATAGGAGACTGGACAGAGGTTAAAAAAACTAAGCGCTCTGTCTTCAGAGGTTTACGTTTACATGTGTCTGACATGTTAAGTCGTCATTGCAGTGTCTTGATCAACTGTCGGACGTTGCCGCTCCGCAAATCGGCGATCTGTTTAGCAAGTTATGTGGACCCTTGGCCGATGTTGATGCTCGTTTTGAGCGGCTGAGACACCAGAGGTCTCAGAGAGTGATGGGAACATTGGGAAACGTTAACAAATGTAATCAGATCAGTGAGACTGAACATTAGCGCCACAGCTTAAGATTTTTCTGACGCTGTGCAGCTCGGTCTAGTTGATGTCAATCAATGAGTAAAATGCATAGACTGCCTTTTTATTTATTTATAGCAAATTTCAAAAGAGAGCCGAAAGAAGTCAATTTGTGGAAGTACAGTAGGTGTTCTGGCCGTCTACTGGGATAACTGAGTTGCACCGTCCGTTCAGCATGTAGGTGATGCGGTGATTCAATGATGAACTACTATGGTCATCCTCATTACCTTGTATGGACATTAAAATGATTCCTCTGCAGAGCTCATTAGTGTCTTGTTTTTCTGCTATTGCAGGATGTTGAGGTGATCTTTAGCAACGTCTTGGACATCCACGAGCTGACAGTGAAGCTTCTGGGTCTCATTGAAGATGCGGTGGAGATGACTGCCGACGATAGTCCTCATCCGCTGGTGGGCAGCTGCTTCGAAGACCTAGCAGAGGTAACACTCGCTTGTTCTACAAAATCTCCAAAACTAGGGCATAAAAAAAAAAATCTGCTTTTAGTTTTTTTTCATACGTATTCGCTTATGGGACATGTTTTTAAAATGGGAAGTAGAAGATACATATTTGTAAAAACAAAAAAAAGTAATTACCTGAATAAATGCCAATAACAAATAACGTTAACTTCTTTTAACTTTTACGAGCCCAATATAGCTTGATGTTCAGCACAAATGACTAAATTAATTACAGCATAAAGTAGTTTAGCTTTAGACCTGCAGGTGATATCTGTGTGAATGATCATTCTGTGTTTGTAGGAGCAAGCGTTCGACCCGTATGAGACTCTGTCTCAGGACATCCTTGGCAAGAAATTTAACGAGCACTTCCATGAAATGATGCAGAGGCAAACAGTTCGCCAACACTTCGCGGTGAGACCTCTTAACCGTTTTTATCAAAGCTGCAATTTTCCTATGAAGTTTTTAAATGTGGTTAGGATTGATGTAACAGTTACAATTTTATTACCTGTCAAATCATTGGTCATTTAATGAACTCCTGTCCTTAACAGTAATTAACCCACTTTCCCTTGAACATACAAGTGGTGCTCACACACAGCCAGCAGTGTTTTGGTTCTTGTTCCTGCTTCAGTTTTGAACTGAACCTGGATAAAATAGGGTTTGAGGGCATGTCATGACATATTCAGCGTCCTGTGCACACACTTTATTCTCTGCTGCTGTTTTGTTTTATTTGGACATTCCTCACGACAATTCATTGAAATGGACCCGGTGGGGTGCAGTTTGGCAGGCTTTGAAGACAAAATATTTGCTGGTGGGGTTTTGTTTTGTGTTTTTTTTTTTTTTCTCAGGCCAGAAAGCATTTTTGCTAACTGAAGCATCACAGGGTTTCAAGCCCACTTACAGTAACAGAATTTCAATTTTCTGCTTGTTTCAAGCCTTTTAAACCAAAACGTCTCAACCATTGTAAGCACTTAACAGCATGGGAGGATGGGGTAAGCTTCTTAAAGTAAAAAAAGAGAGAGCAGCTGACCCTGTGTACCAGCAGCTTTGCACCTCAGATTGAGGCCTCTCTGTGTTCACCACCAGTTAGATCAACACTGGACCCATCGGACCCTGAATACTCTCATCCAGTGTTTATCTAAAAAAATATATATCTTGACTGTAAGGACGGGTGCAGGAAGTTGAATATTTACTATTAATTACATTACACATTCAAACCTCATATTTTAGTGGGAGAATACGAATAGATAATGGGTTTGAAGAATCAGTAAAATTTCTAGGCTCAAGATTTTGGGCCGAATGCTTGGGCCTAGAAATTTCTGATGTTTTTTTGTTGAATTTCGAAAGTACGTTTAATTTTCCTCCTACTCAATAATTATGCACCTCTTTGTGTTGTTTTATCAGGACCCCTCTCCTCCCCAATAAAATATACTAATGCTAATAATACAGCTTAAACTTTTAAATTTAGGGTCCTCAATGACATATTACACCCTGTTTTCAGATACACGTTGTTTTTCCCTAAATGCTAAATGTTAGCATATGTATGTATGTATGTGTATATATATATATATATATATATGTATATATATATATATATATATATATATATATATATATATATATATATATATA
>JAVLVB010000657.1:3048405-3069785 GCA_032876305.1 Orestias chungarensis
AGTAGGACCGGAGTGATAAGGATGACATCACCTTTAGACTACCTCGCGCGTGTGCGCGCGCCCTCGCTTAATCAATCTGGGTACAGCCACTGTTGCCAGATTGGGCGGTATTCATTTTGATTTTGAGGGTAAAAAATAGCTTTGGGCGGGTGGAGATAATTTGGGCTGGTTTGAAGTCAGATTGGCGGTTTTTGAGTTAACCTATTGAAACACATGTCCATTACTGGTTCATAGCAAAATCTCCCTGATCTTTATTCATCACTGATTAGCCAACGTAACCTACAAGGGCTTTTACAACATAGATAGTAGTGCCACAAATTATGCTAGTTTTAGCAGCAGGTGGATAAACTTAGCGGGAAGATGCCGAAATGGGGAAAATATAAGAAGCGGCGCACGACACCTGCTACACTTGTCTACTGCAACACTCCGATTGGTTAACCTCTTAAGTCAGTTAAACGTAACCCCGCCTTCCCCATCTTACCATTGGCTAACATCAGAGCCGTTGGTGCATACGTCGATTTGATTGGTCGCCACGCCTGTTAGCTGCCCCAGTCAGGGCGGAGAGCTGCCGAAGCATTAAGAAGGCGGGGCTTCGGAGCCAGATTGAAGGCTTTCATTGGATTCCTGTCGTAGTTTAACCCGTCCTCTCTCGACTGGTTGGTCCAGAACCAGGAAGAGGTTGTCCGGGGCTGAAGCTGTCCGTCCGTCCGTCGTCACCCTCAGTGCTCTCCGGTTCATTCCCACCTCGGGACAGTGTGCGGCTCCGCTCACAGAGCAATGCGAAGATAAACCTTTTCGACACATTAGTAAAAACTTTGGACCAAGTTATGCTGTGATATCTCGATTAATCCAAATCCTAGAGTTCCCACTTAATTGTAGCTCATTTACTTGCTCTACACTTATACGTCTACAGAGCCTCTATCAGACACTCAGTCACTCCGTCTTTCTCTTCTTAATATCTGTCTGTCAATACGCCGGTAAAGTTGTTGCTTTGTGCTGGTAGTATAAAATATTTTGACGGTAGTAAAAGGTAGTAAATACAACTTTAGGATCTCTGTATTTACCCTGATATATAGTGACATCATTTGTTGCCCCCACCCCCTCGCTGGCTGTTGGATTGATCTGTCTGGCGATCTCTCAGCCGCTGCGCTCTGCACCGTCTGGTATTGTGGGTAAATTACATCGGCCTGTAAAAATAGAACAGCTGAGCACGCTGCTGGTGATTTCTCTCCCGAGGAGAGTGCTGTGGTGCAAATGACCCAAAGCGCATCCAATATCGAAAACATGTTCACAACATGTTCACGGGAACATGTTGTGCTCCGAGTCGTTATGTTTTATATAACTGCAAGTTTGTGTCTATGTTTGAGCCGAGTTTACAATTATTGGTACTGTTGCTTCATGCTGGCCGTGTAAAACATTCTGACAGATACTTTGATTTTTATGCTTGAGTTTGAATTGTAAGTTTGTTATTTGATTGTAATGAAAGCTGATTGCTGTAGAAAGGGAAGTAGAATCCTGTGGCATGCATCAACATCAAGGTTTAACACCAATCTCCCTCATCTCAGACTAAATGGTTACAACACTGAAGGGCCGAAAAGTTCGTCATAGGGGTGGTGACAAGAACCTGAGGACCAAATGCTTTTCGTCATGCAGCCGCGACAATCAGGACTGATTTCAGCAGGCCAGCTCATCATGCACGGAGCCCTTTAGCCTGTTAATTTAGCCTTAGATTAAAGTTAAAATGTGAGAATGTTTTGGGGTTTATGCAAAGCTCAATGAAAGAAGCCCAATAAAGTTAAAAATAATAACTCAAAATCAGACTGACATGATGGTGTTTCTGCTTATACATGTTGGCAGTTGTTCACAAAGTACTTCCCTATGGATTGTGCAGTGAAAAGTACAATTTTTTATTTTTTTTTATCTGCTTACTTCATAGTGCATAAGTGTCCATCAGTGTGCACCAGTCAGCCTACTGATGCTTTTGTCTTCCATGAGCACGACTCTTTCTCGCAAGCCGGCCATTGCAGCTGGCACTGTGCAGTCTAAGTACAAGGGTATTGATTCTGAGTCATTTATCAGGGGATCAAAGATTAAAGCGGACGTTTTGGCTCCACCCCCACACATTATCATGCCGGCTCGCTTGTCATTCCCTCTGATAGCCTCACGGTTGTAGGCTGAATCAGGCACATGGGCCGTGTGGTTAACTTTTGGTCTTTGGTATGTTTTCATTCCATCGTCACACGTTTAAACAGAGTCATTTAGTTTTTCACTTCTGTCCTTGGCCCCCTGCAGCCATGAATTATAAGCTGCAGACATGTGGAAACATCTGACTCTAATCATTTAGAAAATGAAAGTGATGCTAAGTAACACAAATAAGTTTTCAATTATTTTAGTTGATAAGGTAAAACACACTATCGTGCTGTTTCTAATTATTCACGTTTCTGTCTCCAGTCTAATCCGGGCGGCTTTAAGGAGTGTGTTCAGTATGTCCTTCCCCAGCTAATGAAGGTTCCAGTGTACCACTGTCTGCACTACTTTGAACTTCTGCAGGTTTGTATTCATTCATTAGTTATTTTCTTACATATCCCCGATGTGTCGTTTTCTGCTCTGAAATCAGCATGTTGTCTTCACAGACCTTCAAGTGTTGCTTACATGCGAAAAAGTCCTTGATCGGTTTGATATGTATTCAAATTAATTGTTTACATGGCTACGAAATTAAAGAATCCTACTATTATGCGCGTTTACATGAACTGCGTTTTATTCAGGATAGAAGCTCTCTGACATCTGGAAAGTTTTCAAATTTCCCTTATCCAGCTGGATAGCTCAGGTCTGGGTCCAAATCCAGGCCTGGGCTACGCCAGCAGCATTCAGCGTGGGTCCTTAGGCAAGACCCTTCGCACTACTGCCTACTTTCTAAGTCTCTTTGGATAAAAGCGTCTGCTAAATACATGAACAAACAAGTTGTACCACAAACAAATTGTGTCTTGCTGACATAGGTTAGACGTATCCAGTCAGGTCAGTTTGTCACAATTAGGACAAAGTGTTTACCTGTAAACCATTCGGATTATACATCAGCATAAATCTTATCCGGATTACAGTTTTATTCCGATCGTGAAGAATCAGAGAATATTTAGAGTATTCAGATTGGGGCGTTTACATGACACATTTTTATTCCCATCAGGTGTTTATTAAGACAACATATGTCCATGTAAACACAGCCATTGAGATGTTTACTGTGTTTAGGCTTGTAACAATCTACTTATTACATAAAATCTATTATTATATACATATGCATTTATACATTTTGTTTACTTTTTTGTTTACTACTGATTATGTTGTTTTATTTGACATGCAAGGTTTACAACCTATAAATTATTACGGCAAATTGGATGATTTTATGGTTCATTTTGTCAGCAGGACTCAGAACTCTTTTTTTATTTTATTTTATTTATTTATTTTTTGCACCTCAAAGTTAGATTTTTGACACATAATTTGGTAGTTTAATTACCAAAAGCTTAAAGTGCAAGATTACCATTTTTTTTTACTGTCGTTGAAAACATGAGAGCCCGTGTGAGGAGGACAGACGAGGTAAGTTGTTTGTAAAGTATGTCTCTTTTTCAAATATCTCTTGTCCGACTGAAAAACATTTATCCCACTGGTCTTGAACGCAACACATTCTCTACTGTTGCACTGTGTAATAAGGGATAAATCAGATTTATCGTATTATTAAGAGATCACTGAGAGTTAATATGCAACAGAATGGACCATGGTTATTATAAGGGATCTTTTCTTATACCAAACATTTTTAAATAATGAGCTTTTGTCTGATATGTAGCTTTTTTTGTTGTTGTCCTTTTTACAGCAACTTCAGGAACGTAGCGAAGATCAAGATGACAGAGAATGTCTGAAACAGGCGATCACAGCCTTGCTAAACCTGCAGTCCAGTGTGGAGCGCATCTATGTCAAGCACCAGCCTCGTCGTAAACCTGTGTACACACACATTTCTTTGTATTAAGAATTAAAATTTGAATTTTTTAATTGCTCTTTCAAATGAAGTTTGCTCTTTCCTCCAGTGAGGCCATTTACCGCCGATACAGCCGGCAGGTCCGTGGCAAGCAGCTAGCCATCAAACGAATGATCGAGATCCAGAAAAGCATCGACGGCTGGGAAGGGAAAGACATCGGTCAGTGCTGCAACGAGTTCATCACTGAAGGGACACTTGTACGAGCTGGTGCCAAGCACGAGAGACACAACTTCCTGTTTGACGGCCTTATGATCAGCTGCAAGGCCAATCAGAGCTCGCGGCTTCCTGGATCCAGCAGCGGGGCAGAATACCGCCTCAAAGAGAAATTTGTCCTGAGAAAGATCCGCATTGTCGACCGCGAGGACTCCCAGGAGCTGCAGCAAGCTTTCGAACTCATTTTCAAAGATGAAAACTCTGCGGTTTTCTGCGCACGGACAGCCGAGGAGAAGGCGAACTGGATGGCGGCACTGATGGCGCTTCAGTACCGTTCCACTTTGGATCGCATGTTGGACTCCATACTGCAGACTGAGGAGCAGCAGCGTCCTCTCAGGCTGCCCTCGCCAGAGGTTTACCAGTTCGCTGTCCAGGATTCGGAGGAGAACATTGTGTTTGAGGACAGAGTGCAGAGCAAGACTGGTATCCCTATCATTAAGGCGGGCACAGTGGTCAAGCTCATAGAAAGGCTCACCTACCACATGTATGCCGGTAAGCTGTTGCAGGCACTTCCTCCCATGCAAACTAAAACTATTGTATTGTTTCTATTGGCATGTTTTTAATTTCTTTTTTGATTTAGATCCCAACTTTGTGCGCACTTTTCTCACCACGTATCGATCATTCTGCAAACCACAGGAACTCCTCACCCTACTCATAGACAGGTATAGGTTGCTATTCAGTCAACACACACTTTCCAATAATACTACACTTTCTCTATAACACTGTTTTTGTGTAGTTTCAAAATATGAACTGTCTGTAAGCCAGACTATACATTCTTAAAGTATTAATACGCCTCATACTTGAAAATTAGATTAAATTGCTAACATTTAATGCTTTTATTGGGTTGTGTGGTCAGCCATAGTGAAATCCTAAAGAGCTGGATGTCTTCCTGCTGCAAGGCAACAGTGCAACAAACTGTGCGCCATGTTACTCAGACTATTGGTAATCAATGGTTGACATAAGTCTGCCCTACTTTGTATTGCTCTGCAAGGAAATTGTGATTAAAGCAGGCAAAATGAATAAACTTTCAAAGTATATCACAGTTTATTTATGTGTGTGTGTGTGTGTGTGTGTGTGTGTGTGTGTGTGTGTGTGTGTGTGTGTGTGTGTGTGTGTGTGTGTGTGTGTGTGTGTGTGTGTGTGTGTGTGTGTGTGTGTGTGTGTGTGTGTTTCTGGATTTTAAGGTACTCTTGACAGTAAATAATACCAATTTTTCCTCAGGATTAACATCCCTGAGTCGGGAAATGGCGACGATGAAGTGGCTATCTGGAACGGCGATCAGCCAACAACAGCGGAGATCCAGAGGTTTCGAAGGGAGTACGTGCAGCCGGTCCAACTCAGGTACTGCAGTCTCCCACGTCGTTTCTGGTTTAGTTCAGTCTTTCTCCGGGAACGTGAACCGTGTCAGACGCCATTTGTCCAAGTCATATAAAAATCAGTTTGAAATTAGGTTTGCTGGACAACATGATCAGTTTAAGTACTTGTAATATACTTTCTAATGTTTATTGCCTTTACACTCTCCAATTAAGACCAAGATCTTCAAGGAGATTTTCTCGGCGAGGCACAAAATCAGTGTGCTACTACAGTCGAATTGATCTGCTTAAAAGCTTTAACAGAGTTTAAGTTAATCTTCTTATCATGAAAGCATGAAAGGGCATTATTATCAAAGGAGTGAGAAGCAGTCAAAGGATTTAAGTAAGAAAACAGTGAAAACAAAGCTGTTGGTTTACACTGAGAGCTACAAGTCTGAAGATGTAACTATTATGCAATATAAGTCATCTCTAAAATACAAGAAGGGGAAGTCATTTTCCTACTAAAAAAACTCCAATAACATAATGAGTGCTATATTAGATATCCCTGTTATAAAGCAAGACGTTTCAGTAAGGTGAAAATATTTCTACAGAACAGACATGAAGGTTATTTGTTTGCCGTCTGCACTAGAATTCAAGTTCTTAGTCATGCAAGAGTATTTTTGTCATATTTTACAGCATGAATTCATCCTTTGCATCAATTTAACAGTGTAAATCTGTGACACTCTTGTGCGAATCACCTCCCTACAGGGTTCTCAATGTTTTCCGCCAGTGGGTCGAGCATCACTTCTATGACTTTGAAAATAATCCAGACCTGAGAGTTCAGCTGGAGGAATACATCACTCAAAAACTTCAACTCCGAGGTCAGTCCACTAAACACGGAAAGGGTCTGGACACCGAATCAGTACAAACACGTTTGAAAGAGACAATGCAGACAAAGAGACTTTGTGTAATAGCTTGAATTAGTTTTTCTTGCAGTAAAGAGATTGCACGATGTGGCGATCCCCAAATGTTGATTTGTGTTATTAAAACAAAGTCATTCACGTTGCAAGTACTAAAATTGATCATTTATTGGGAAATCCTAATAAAAAGAACAGGATTTGGATCACTCTTTCTTTATGAACCTATCTGTATTGTGCCTGGTATGATCAATGAATAATGAGTAGATTTGTGCGCATCACAGTGTGCTTTTTTATTATTCACTGAATAGATTTGGTCCTATCTACCATGATAATCAGACTACATGTTCTTCTCAGCAATGTCTCTCTTAATGACTATCTTATATGATAACATAATCAAAATTACATTTCAAAAACCATAATTTCATCCCCAAACTCAAATTTCATGTGAAATTTTTTTTTCTTCCTTGTCATGGTACGGTGCTACGAACCTCACACAATAATTAAAAATGCTGTAGTATTGTAAGTAATTTTTTGAACAAGGAGCTTTGGCTTGAGACGATACTTTGTGCAATAAACAAGCCAGTTTGCAAAGTCTTTAGATTTTCTGGATCATTTTAGAACCTTGATAGATTAAAATATACATCTAAAGTGGACATGAGTGGAACGTTTTACATGCACAATGCAGAGCTTGCAGACCTGATACTTAAATTTACAAAATCCACCAAATTCATGATATTGTGTACATGCACGGCAACGAGTTTGATTCAATATATTGTTCTGCTCTAATCTTAAGTCATAATAAATAATAGATGAGTTAAAAAAAAAGGGAAAAAAAGGCAATTTGTCCACATGGCTTAATCCAGGAGAGCTGTAATATCTGCACCTTCTGCAGCTAAACTGAATCCCAGCACTAGCATTACCGGAGTTAAAAATCAGCATCATTAAATGTTCTTGTTTTACAGAAGACATTTATATGGCACAGAAGCAAAAGTAGAATTTAATTTGTGTTCGCTTTCTCATTCGGGGGTGGGGGGGGGGGCATGATTATAACAACTCAATCTAAAGTTATAAACTAAAGAAATATATGGGCACAGTCTGTGTAACTAAACAATGGAAAATTGATGTGGTGGGAAAATCCATGTAGGATTTTTTACATTTTTGAGCCAACGCTTGCTGCTTGTTGCTTTACTTTTACATTCCAGGTTTCCTATGAGTAGAAGGTCGTGACCTTTGTCTTGTGGGTGGACTGTTTCCCCATTCTTATGCTGAACTTAATGTATTCACTCAAAGCTATTATGTGATTGTTTGTTTTATGACTTTTTTTTTTTATTAGGCAAGTCAATGAGAAAGTGGGTAGAGTCCATAACTAAAGTAATCCGGAGGAAGCTTCAACTCCAATCAAACGGCATCAGTCACAACATCACCTTCGAGAGCTCCCCTCCTCCCTTGGAGTGGCACATCTGCAAGGCCGGCCAAACCGAGAACTTTGAACTCATGACTCTTCACCCCATAGAGATCGCCCGCCAGCTCACGCTGACAGAGTCTGAGCTCTACAGGTAAACCGCGATAACGTGTTCGAAGGTCTGTAAAGAAGCTCAGACAGGATCCTGTGTTGTAATCGCAAAGTCGACGTATCGTCCACAGAGCCGTCCGGCCGTCTGAACTAGTCGGCAGCGTCTGGACCAAAGAAGACAAGGAGAAGAACTCTCCAAACTTGCTCCGTATGATCCGCCACACCACCAACCTCACGCTGTGGTTCGAAAAGTTGAGTCCCGCGTTTTATTGCTACATCAAATGATTTTTTTTTTTTTTTCCTTTGGAGCTTTTTTTAAATCTGTGTATGCGATGGCGTGTTGCAGATGCATTGTGGAGGTGATGAACCATGAGGAGAGGGTTGCCGTGTTATCCCGGGTCATTGAGATCCTGCAGGTGTTCCAGGAGCTGAACAACTTCAATGGAGTGCTGGAGGTGGTCAGTGCCATCAACTCTGTCCCGGTCTACAGGTTAGACCACACCTTTGAGGTAAGTCCAAATGTTCTGCGAATAAAAGCTGAAAGGGAATCAAATTCTTCACAAGTTTTTTATTTTTATTTGGTAAGCTTAGTCAGATTGGTTGTAGTCCTATTTCATCCCTACTGACCGCCAGAGGGCACTGCTGAAAGCACTGAATGTTCCCTTCGCCCATGCGCCGTTCGAGTAGTAATACCGAAAGAGTCACACCTGTGACACACCAGATGACAATCAAGAATCTATAATGACTGGCGTCATCCGAGGCTCTGCTCCTTTTTTCTTCTCGCTGCGGTTCGGTTTTATAGGCTTCTGCCTTTGAGCCTGTTGTTTTACCGTTGCCTTGCGCCCTGTCGCCTGACGCCCTGTCGCCTGTTGGCGGGAGTTGCGGTTCCTCGTCCTCCTAGGGCTGCGACTGATCGATCTTCGCTGCGGACAGCATTTCCAGGTATTTTTTCCCTTTGTTGGTCATGACAACAAAGCACTGGCTTTGATTGTCTCTTCTATAATCTGTGACGGCAGCGTTTCCGCCCCCTCTCCCGGTTTTAGCTGGCCCTTTGTTCCGTATTAGTCTTTGTTAAGTTAGTTAATTCTGCAATAATTGGTGACGGCAGCGTTTCACCCCCTCTCCCAATTTTAGCGGGCTTCATATGTAGAGTTTGGTCTAACTGTATGTGTCAGCCGCTCTGTTTTATTTTTTGCCGTAATTGGTGACGGCACCGTTTTTGCCCCCTCTCCCAATTGTAGACTGGATTCCTTCTTTCTGGGTTTTGGCCCCTTTTTTTGCAGTCTCGCAGACTGTTTTAATCATGAATGGCTCAAACTGTGTGAAATGCGGCACTGGGCTGCAGGCGGATGATGGTCATGACATGTGTCCTTCCTGCCTCTGGCATGATCACCTGGTGGAGGCGCTGTCGGATAATCCCTTCATGAACTGAAGCTACATCTCCCATGCTTTGAGGGTGGCTCCGCATGCTCAGTTGCAGCCTCAGCTTGACACTGACCTTCCGCCTTCTGGGTATGTGGCCCCAGCTAAGCGTTCCAAGCGCCGGAGTGAGACCAAGGTTCCCCTGGCTCCGTCTCAGAAAAATTGAGCCAAGTCTGATCAGGGCCTTCTTACTAGGGTTGAGCAGTTGTCTGCGGAATTGGCAGATATGAAATCTTTGTTTGAGACACGCCAATTGGATCCTCAGGTGGCAGAGGCTGGTTTTTCTTCTCCGCCCATGCCTGATTTGACTGCTGAGGATAATGTTTTGTCGCTGGCTGCCTCAGCCTCCCATTTTAGGGATGAGGGAAGTGCTCAGTCGACTCACACATCTGGCTCTGGATCCCACTCTTCTTCTCAGAGTGCTTTTAGCGACTCAGCCGATGGCTCTATGCGGGAGGATATGACCCTGGCCTTGAGACGGTTGCAGCTGGATGCCCCAAAGGTAGACTCCGCTCCTGAAAGTACTTTTTTTAGGCGCTCCTTCTCCCTTCTCTGTCCCACCATCAGAGGAGTACCTGAGGGAGTTACATGCGTGTTGGCAGGACCCGAGGGCCTTTTCACGTCTCTCCACGGATGGTCGGGTGTTGGCCGCTATGCATGACCCAGCCAAGGCAGGCTTGGAGTGCATGCCGATGGTTGAACCTCGCTCATTGTGTCACCGGATGAGGCTCTGCGTCAGGATGTGCGGTGCCCACGACCTCAATGTCGTGTTACAGATTAACTTCTCTTTAGAATCAACAATCAGTTTATTTATATAGCGCCAATTTACAACAGGTGTCGTCTCAAGGCACTTTACAATAAAATCAATTAAAATCAAAGATGCATCATAAACAAATCGATTTGAAAAAGTTTCCAATCTAAGGAACCCCAGCAGATTACATCGAGTCATTGACTTGCATCATTCACTCCTCTGGAATCAGCAGACAGAAACAATGGCTTGTGTTGTCATTGACTTTACAGCAATCCCTCATACTTAGCATGCATGTGGCGACTGTGGAGAGGAAAAACTCCCCTTTAATAGGGAGAAACCTCCAGCAGAACCAGGCTAAGTACAAGCAGCCATCTGCCATGACCAACTGGGGGTTTGAAAAGACAGAAAACTAAATTAGATGCACAGGATACTGAAAAAAAAGAGTTTATAGCAGCAGTTTTAGAGTGTCACTGGAAGCATCTCAGCCCATGTTCTAATTCAAGGAGCTGTCTCAGCTAACAGAACGCCAGACCAGGTGTGGTTACCATGGAGAGAAGAACACTAAGAGAAAACAAAAGGTTAACAAGGTTGAAATAACCGTAACTATGAAGATGGATAAAGGAAGAAAGTAGCAGAGAGAGAAGTGTTCAGATTGCCCTCCAGCAGTCTAAGCCTATAGCGGCATAACTTTAAATAAAATAAAAACTTAAGTAACCCTATAGAGTGAGACATGAAGAAGGTAGAGCAAAGGACAACCCTCTTTCAAGACTGAGTTCTTCCCCCAACCGGCTTAGGCTGTCTTCTCTACCTCTTCCTAACTATAAACTTGACCAAACAGGAAGATTTTAAGCCTAGATTATAAAGTAGACAGGGTGTCTGCCTCACGCACTAAAGCTGAAAGTTGGTTCCACAGGAGAGGAGCCTGATAACTAAAAGATCTGCCTCCCATTCTGCTTTTATAGATTTTAGGAACCACCAGTAAACCGCCAGCCTGAAAGCGAAGTGCTCTGTTAGGGACATAAGGAGTAATCAGATCTCTGATATAGGATGGAGCTTGATTACTGAGTGCTTCATATGAAGAATGTTAAAATCTATTCTGAGTCTGACAGGGAGCCAATGAAGGGAAGCTAAAGTTGCAGAGATATGATCTCTCTTTTTAAGTTTCATCAGAACTCTTGCTGCAGCGTTTTAGACCAACTGAAGGCTTTTAACTGCAATTTGTGGACTTCCTGCTAATACAGAGTTACAATAGTCCAGCCTTGAAGGAGCAAATCCATGGACTAGTTTTTTAGCATCTGTCCTGGTGAGAATATTTATAATTTTTGCTATATTCCTAAGGTGAAAGAAGGAAGTCTTACAGATCTGTTTTATATGGGACTTGAAAGACATTTCCTGATCAAAAATAACACCAAGGTTCTTTACGTTGTCACCAGACGCCAACCTGATGCTATCCAGGTCAAGTGGCTGACTAAGCAATTTCTTTTTTAGAGGTTCTGGTCCAAAGATAACATCTTCTGTCTGTTCAGAGTTCAAGAGCAGAAAGTTTAAAGTCATCCACATTTTTATGTTATGTAGACATGCTTGTAATCTACCAAACTGACTGGATTCATCAGGATTTATAGAGAAATAAAGTTGTGTATCATCAGCATAACAGTGGAAATTAACACCATGCTGTCTGATGATTTTACCAATAGAGAGCATGTATATAGTAAATAGAATTGGGCCAAGTACAGAACCCTGTGGGTACTCCACAAGTAAGCTTACAATGCGGAGAACATTTGTAATTTAGATGAACAAACTGGGATCTATCAGACAGATACGATTTAAACCACCCTAGTGCTGTTCCCTTGATCCCCACAGTGTGTTCGGGCCTTTCTATGAGGATATTGTCTGAGGCCATGAGAATATAATTTGTGACTTTAAGGAGAGCTGTCTCAGTGCTATGATGAGCTCTGAAACCTGACTGAAATTCTTCAAATAGGTCATTATTCTTCAAATGCTCTCTCAGTTGATTAGCAACAATTTTTTCAAGGATTTTAAATAAAAAAGGAAGAATAGATATGGGTCTGTAATTTATTAGGTCTTCTTGATCAAGAGAAGGTTTCTTAAGTAGAGGGTTTATTTACATCTACCTTAAGAGCCTCTGGTACATAACCATTCACTAATGACAAATTAATCCTATCAAAATGGGGGTTACAATAATAGGAAATACTTCTTTAAACAATTTTGTCAGCATTGGATCCAACATACAAGTTGAATGCTTAGATGAAGAAAATATTTTTGAAAGCTCAGAAGGATCAACTGGAACAAAACATTTCAAACAGAGATCAGGCTCCAGAGTCACATTCAGTGCGTCCTTGCTTACTGAGGTAGTAGATATGTTTTGAAGGATGCCATTAATTTTATTTTTAATAGATTTAATTTAATCAATAAAGAATTCCATAAAGTCATTACAGCTAAGAGTTGGAAGAATGGATGCTATAGAAGACTTTTCATTTCTCGTAAGTTTAGCAAATGTATTAAAAATAAATCTAGGATTGTTCTTATTCTCCTCTATTAGTAAAGTAAAATATGCCGATCTTGCTTGGCGAAGGGTCTTTTTATACAGAAGCACACTGTTTTTCCAGGATAAATAGGACTCCTTTAAAAGCAAAGACCGCCATTTCTTCTCCAATTTCCTGGTGTTTCCCTTCAAGGTACGAAGTTCTGAATTAAACCAGGGGCCCAACATCCTATGAGTAATCACTTTCCTTTTTATGGGGGCTATGTTGTCTAATGTAGTACCCAATGAGGACGTAATACTATGAACAAAAGCATCAATTTGTGTAGGGCATAAAAGTAATTTACTGCACTCCACTGCGTTTCTCTGATATACTGAAGCAGTTAAAGGTGTAATGGATTCTTTAAAGGCCGTATAGTCATTTTCTTTCAGATTTTAAGTACTCAGTGAAAAAGAACTCAAAATGTATCAAAAAATTGTCAGAAAGGAGAGGGTTATGAGGCAGTACTAAAACTTTTTCACACTCAATGCAAGTCAACACAAGGTCTAAAGTGTGACCAAGAGAGTGGGTAGGTGTTTGGATTTTTTTGAGTGAAGCCAATTGAGTCTAAAATGGCAGTAAAGACTACATTTAGACTGTCATTTTTGGTGTCAACATGAATGTTAAAATCTCCCACTATAAAGATTTTATCAGTGTTTAACACTAGTTTAGATAAAAAATCTGAGATCTGATCTATAAATTCAGAGTAGGGACCTGGCGGACGATACAAAATAACAAACAGAAGTGATTTAATTCTTTTAGAGGTTGGATGAGGAAGGCTAAGGGTTAAATGTTCAAAAGAACTATAACTATTAGTTGGCCTGGGATTAATTAATAAATCTGATTGAAAAATGCTTCCTACTCCTCCACCTCTCCCAGTACTTGGAAGAATGTGAAAGTTTGAATAATTAGAGGGAGTTGATTCGTTGATACTTACATAATCCTCTTGCTGCAGCCAGGTTTCTGTGAGACAAAGCAAATCAATTTGATTAGCAAGAATTAAGTCATTAACTAATAATGACTTTGAGGAGAAAGATCTGATGTTCAATAAGCCACACTTAATACATTTTTGTTTAATCTGAGTTGTTTTTATCTTTATGAGATTTTCAGGATTAGCTCTTTAGATTTATCTTTAATCTATTTGGTTTTTTCCGTGGGCAAGACACCGTCTCAATGGGATGATGGGTAGGTAACTGAAGCCGCAGAGAGAAGTTCTAAACTACGACTCTGCTTCCTGGTCTGGACCCTGGTTTGTCAGTAATTTGGGGAGTTAATAAATTCGGCTATATTTCTTGAAAGAAGAGCTGCTCCGTCCAAAGTGGGATGGATGCCGTCTCTCCAGATCAGACCAGGTTTTCCCCAAAAGGTTTTCCAACTATCAATGTAACCCACACCGTTTTCTTGACACCACCTAGATAACCAACTGTTGATTGACAACATGCGACTAAACATGTCGTCACTGGTCCAATCAGGCAGGGGACCAGAGAAAACTGCAGAGTCCGACATTGTTTTTGCAAACTAACACACTGAAGCAACACTAATTTTAGTGACCTCTGATTGGCGTAACCGGGTGTCATTACCGCCAGAGTGAATAACAATCTTACTGTATTTACGATTCTCCCTAGCCAGCAGTTTGGGATATGATTTTATGTCGCCTGTTCTGGCCCCTGGCAAACATTTGACTATGGTTGCTTGTTTCTCTAAAGCAACGTTTCTGACTATGGAGCTGCCAATTACCAGAATCTGTTTCTCAGCGGGTGTATCGCTGAGTGAGGAAAATCGATTTGAAACATTAACAGGTTGGTGGTGAGCCCTAGGCTGGGTTCTGGGACTATGCTTTCTGCGTACAGTCAACCAGCCAGGCTGCTTTCCCAGCTGCATGGGAACTGCTGGAGGATCACTATGACAGCCTGTTCTTGATGGCTCCACGCTAGCTAATTGGCCTCGGCTATCTGCGGGTGTTATAACAGCTCGGAGCCGAGCTTCCAGTTCACACACCCTCGCCTCCAAAGCTATAAAAATGCTACATTTAATGCACATACCATTATCTCCAAAGAAGGCAGAGGAATAACTAAACATCTGGCACACAGAGCAGGAAAGAGGAGAAGCAGAGGGAGAAGCCATAGCACCGGTAGAAGCTAAGTTAACTAAGCTAGTTAGTGCTCACTACACAAAAAAAGGTCAGTTTAGAACAATTACTGATACTAAAAACGTCAAGTGGAGCAACAGAAATGTGTGATTAACGTGTCGGTGTGTTTAGAATTAGCTAGAAATGTCTCAGCACAAAGAATTCGGAGTAATAAGAGAGTGCGTAGCTAGCAGACGCTAACAGACTCACAGTGCAACAATAGGAAGGGATGTCGATACGTACCACTGTAGCAATCACCTAGAGCTTACGACGTGGAGCTTACAACGCAGGAGCACGTGCTGGTCGCCTAGGCAATTCCCTGGTGCACTTCGTGTTCTCCCTCTCTACATCCTCTCGATGCTGAGGGTGCAGCTGCAGCTGTGGGCTTCAGTGACGCAGCACTGCAGGCATTTGCACTGGTGACCAGAGAGCTTGGTCGAGTGATGTCTTTCTTAGTACAGAGTCGTCGACAGGTTTGGCTGGCCCAGGCTACTTTGACGGAGACGTGTCGGAGGACCCTTTAGTTCCAGGGGAGTTATTTGGTTCTGCTGCTCTGGAGCCGCTGGAACGGACCATTCAGGCACTCCAAACTAGGCAGCAGCTTTCAGGCCTCAGCAGGTGTATGCCCCCTCCCCCTCCTCGGCGTTCAAAGCACCTGGTTGCAGGACTTGGGTCTATGCAACGTCCTCCCAACAGTGTCCGGGCTGGGTCAATTTATTCACGTGGTGTACAACAGGGTCCCAGCAGGGATCTCGTAACCCAGTCCGCCAACCGACCAGGCGGGTCTGGGCATCAAACCCTGGTCGCCACCCTCCCAAGGCCAATAGGGGCCGTGGTGAGAGGAAATGATATGCCCGGACCGGCCCTCGGACGCTTGTCCCACCAGCAGCTCAGTTACTGGGCTGCTCATGGCGTGGACAAATGGGTGGTTGCCACTTTAACTTATGGTTACCGGCTACAGTTCCGACGACGGCCTCACATTTCTCACCGGGTCGAGGTCACTGTAATCACAGATGCGGTGAAAGCTCACGCACTAGACCAGGAGCTTTCCACCCTCCTGGCCAAGGGTGCAATCGAGGCGGTGGATCCTTTACGGCAACCCAGAGGCTTCTATTCAACTTACTTCCTCGTGCCGAAGAAGACGGGCGGATTTCGTCCGATTTTGGATCTCAGGGGACTAAACGGGTATCTAAAGGTGCTACCTTTTCACAAGCTTACAACATCAGAAGTCTTTCAGGCTGTGGACAGAGGGGAGTGGTTTACGTCCATAGATCTGACAGACGCATACTTTCATGTGCCCATTGCGCTTTCTCAGATTGTCATCCGATGTGTCACAGGTGTGAGTCTTTTGGTCCTTCGACGATTTTCAACAACCGTGTCCTGACCTCTGTCTTGTCTTCCTTGGTCTTCATGTTTTCTAACAAACCCGCTACATTTCAGTGGTCGCTGTAAGGTTTTGTTTAGGGCGAAAGTCATAAAAGCGGTTAAACAAAAATGCTTACACCCCACATATGTCGATCTGTAATTTTCTGCATTACATCACAGAAGATTTCCTGACGTCTATGGTTGTAATGTGACAAAGTATGAAAAACATCAGCGTATGGATAGGTTTGTAGATCTTTTTAACCTTACTGTGTTTACAGCTGCAAGGGTTTGGGCTTTAAACCTCTTACAAGTAATATTTGCATTTGTAAAAACTTAAATCCTTACATTAAGTAGCTAAGTTTTGATTCCTTTGTGAATTTATCTTGAAAATTTAAACCTTTTATGCATGTATGGTTTTGGATTCTACAAAACTAGTATATAATATTCACACAATATTCACCTGAGACTATCATTCACAAACAGTATATTTTTGTCGCTTCTTTTTTTAGTTTAGATTACTTATTTTTCGCCTTTTTTCTTCTTTTTAAAAGGCAATACCAGAAAGAAAAAAGAAAATCCTGGAAGAAGCAGTGGAACTGAGCCAGGATCATTTTAAAAAGTACTTGGCTAAACTAAAGTCAATTAACCCACCCTGTGTGCCTTTCTTTGGTAAGTCCTGGGAGTACTATCAAACTTTAGCATAAATAACGTTTTGACATTCTTTATTTATTTTAATATCCATTAAACAATTGTACTTACAGTTGTGGTCAAAAGTTTACATACATTTGTAAATAACATATCAGGGGTCTCTTGAGATTCCTGTTATTTGTACAGCTCTGATTTTTCTCTGATAGTGATTGGAACAGGTTCTTCTTTGTCACAAAAAACCTTCATGAAGTTTGGTTCTTTTATGACTTTATTATTGGTTAATATAAAAAACTGATCACATCTGCTGGGTCAAAAATATACATACAGCAGTGCTAATATTTGGTTACATGTCACTTAGCCATTTTTTACTTCAATTAGGCGCTTTTGGTAGCCATCCACAAGCTTCTGGCAAGCTTCTGGTTGAGTCTTTGACCACTCCTCTTGACAGAATTGGTGCAGTTCATTAATATTTGATGACTTTCTGACATAGACTTGTTTCTTCAGCATTGTCCACATGTTTTCAATGGGGTTTAAGTCAGGACTTTGGGAAGGCCATTCTAAAACCCCTTATTCTAGTCTGATTTAGCCACACCCAACTGCGCCCAAGACCCAACCTTCAGGCTGATGATTTTAGGTAATGTTGAAGAATTTGAATGTAATCCTCCTTCTTCATTGTCTCATTTACTCTCTGTAAAGCTCCAGTTCCATTGGCAGCAAAACAGCTCCGCAGCATAATACTATCACCACCATGCTTGATGGTAGGCATGGTGTTCTTGGGGTTAAAGGCCTCACCTTTTCTCCTCCAAACAAATTGCTGAGCATTGTGGCCAAAAGGCGCGATTTTTGTTTCTTCTGACCACAGAAGGTCTTCTCTTTGTCCATGTGATCAGCAGCAAAATTCAGTCGAGCCTTAATGTGCCGCTTTTGGAGTTTTCTCTCAGCAGCAGGTGATAGCTTGCGTTTTCTTCCTCATCGTGGCAGTGACAAATCAGTGCCATGCATTTTATACTTACCAACAATTGTTTGCACTGTTGATCTTTGGAACTGCAGCTGCTTTGAAATGGCCCCAAGTGACTTCCCTGACTTGTTCACGTCAATAATTTGCTTTTTCAGATCCATGCTGAGATCCTTTGACTTTCCCATTGTAGCGTTTGTGGGCATTTGAATCCAATGAGCCCTTTTTAACTGGCCTCAGAGAAGTCACCAGCTGTAGTCACTCATAATCACTCACAAGACGTTAAGAGGCCATGCTATGAAGCTCATTTCACTGACACAACTTTCTAAGTCACCAAAATTGCAAATTCATGTTGCTGTTTGTATATTTTTGACCCAGCAGATGTGATCACTTTTTTTCTGTTAACCAATAATAAAGTCATAAAAGAACCAAACTTTATGAATGTTTTTTGTGACAAAGAACAACCTGTTCCAATCACTCTATCAGAGAAAAATCAGAGTTGTAGAAATAACTGGAAACTCAAGAGAGCCATGATGTATGTAAACTTTTGACCACAACTGTATCTTTCCTCATTTACTGATTTCAAGTGTTGGTTAGTTTTTGTCTAAACTAATTAACTTGTCATTAACTTCTAAGGCATCTATTTAACCAACATTTTGAAGACTGAGGAAGGTAACCCTGACTTCCTGAAACGTCACGGCAAGGACCTCATTAACTTCAGCAAGCGACGGAAAGTGGCCGAAATAACTGGAGAGATCCAGCAATATCAGAACCAGCCTTACTGTCTGAAGGTGGAGCCAGACATCAGGGTGAGACTTCCTGTCTGCGGCGGTGTTTTTTTCTTTTATAATACTCTAATCTGGAAATGTAAATCTGCCCTTACTGTGTTACGCAGCGATACTTTGAGAACCTGAATCCGATGGAAAACATGAGTGAAAAGGAGTTTTCAGACCACCTGTTCAAAAAGTCTTTGGAAATCGAGCCCCGGAACGCCAGGCAGCCGGTCCGATTTGTGAGTGATTTTATTTTGCTCGTTAAAAAAGCTGCAGGTGTGAGTCAGAGGTCTGTCCTGTGTAGCGATTAGAGATCTTTATGCCACCTGATTTAAATCTGAATAGTGTAAAACCAGTTTTGCCACATCTGAAATCAACCAAACCCGCTAATCAGAAGTCAGTAGGGGAGGCATGGGTCAGAGACCTCTGGTTAAAAATACCGTGAGGCTTTTTCTATCAGTTTGTGATGCTCATTCCCGTTCCTGCCTGCTCTCAGCCCAGAAAAACGACTTACTCTCTGAAATCCCCTGGGCTCCGGCCTGTGCGAACCTCTACCTCTGGCACCCTGAAGGGCCATCCCGTTGCCCTGGAGAGGGACCTGCAGCACAAGATCACCTTCCGCAGCATCGCTGAGAACGACCAGGACCCCCCGTTATCCGCCTCGGTGCCCACCTCTCCCAACACACCCACCCCTCCACAGTCTGCCTCCTCTGATCTGAGCTCGGTCTTCATGGAGCCCGACCTCAACAGCTCCTTAAACAGTGAGTTCATCTGACGCGTGTTTAGGTTTTAGGTCATCTTTGAAAAAAGATGTTATAATTGCTCCATCTCATTAAACCTGCATACAATAAAATGAAGATCGGGGTTTTAAAGTAAATTTTACGGTACTGTATTATTATTCAAGTGAAAATACCAATTTAGCAGAGAGGTATATTTCTAATTTTCTAACAGTGGAGTGAATATGTCTTGTCTTGTTTGTATCAGCATTTGAATTATTCCTTTTATAATTTATAACAAACCTCCTGATTTTTGTTTCTTTGTTATATTACAGGCTCTATATTTTCCTGTTCTCTGACTCCTTCAAGTGAGTAATGAGTTTTCTAATAATTAATTTAAGAAAAACATAACGCTGATAACCGTTAAGTTATATTTTGTTGTGTTATTTGCAGAGTTCCAGTCAGTCTCCTGCGGGAGCCTCCACCAGCTGGTAGAGGACCAAAGGCCGCCTCCTTTACCCCCTCGAAGGAAAGACACTGTGACTGAAGCAAAAGTGAGGAAAACACTAGAAATACTTCTAATAAAATAAGTAATAACCGTTGAGTCACAATAATACAACGTTGAAATTCACTATCATCTGGTAGAGAGGAATGTGAGAACCTGTTTTGCATCTTTGGTTAAAAACATGTAGACGCACATTCAGGCAGGTTTACACTCGGCACATCGAAGAAACTGGACAGGATGAGGCATGTTTGATGGAAACAAGATGCTGTTTGTTACCAGAACAGCTGGTTTTACACTAAAAATAAATCAAGACAGTATTTAGTAACGTGGTGATTTGCTTAATTTTGCATGAGCGCAGAAGGGACTGAATAGACGTCGGCGTGTTTGGTTTGATCTCTTTAACTGTCTTTCTGTTTTGCAGCTGAGCTCCATGTGCGACAGCCCTCCAGCCATCCCTCCCCGGCTTCCTCCTCTGCCAAGAAACCAGCATCGACCTTCACTCTACAACGGCCTGCTTTATGACGGGCCGCTGCCCAGCCCACCTCCTCCGCCGCCGCGGGACCCTCTGCCCGACACGCCTCCGCCAGTCCCCCAGCGGCCCCCGGAGATCTTCATCAACTACCCGCAGCCGTCGCCCGGCCCGATCATCAGCCGATACAACTGGGACCTCAACAGCTCGCCCAACACACCTCCCAGCACGCCGTCCCCTCGCATCCCCCGGCGGGGCTGTCCGCTCAGCGCCAGCCAAAACAGCCTGTGTCCCATCCCCACCGCCGCGCCGCCGGTCCCCCCGCGCCAGAACCCAATCCCACAGCTGCCCAAACTCCCGCCAAAGACATACAAAAGGGAGACCCTGCAGCCGCCATTACAAAGCCTCTCGTTGGTGGAGAACACCGACAGCAGCCAGTGAGTGCGCCTCGTCTCTTTAGCCTCCAAACTCAGAGCTGCTGATCTGAAAGAACAAGACGGCTCCACAGTATCCTCCTCTTGCGTCCATCACAGCTACCGGTCCTCTCAGGGGATCAGTTGCTCCGCCTCCTCCACAAAACCCCTCTGTGCCAATGACGAAACCCACACCGGTGTGCCAGCGAGCAAACAACAGAGAGCAGGATATCCAGCTCCTGGTAACAGGCTTCACCTGCCCCACAGCTCCAGGTCGGGGCTCCTTGGACGCTGTAGCCTCAATTGTGCTTTCTTTGTACCTTTTTGGGCTTTGAGATCACCCGCGTTCCCCTCCGATACTCACGGTTTTTACAGCCTCAAAGATCCCCCATTACAGTTGCTTCAAGGTGGGCGCTAGCATTGCTTTTCCCACCAACTGAAGACATTTGCCAAAGTCTTATTTTTATGCAGGGGGAAGAGGGATTTTCTTTAGTTTTTAAAGCAACTCTAACACTAAAAGAAACACTACAAGGAGCTTAACCCCCCCCCCACCCCGTATCTCGAGCTGTACACTGTGACTGTAAAGTAACGTGTGTGTGTGTGTGTGTGTGTGTGTGTGTGTGTGTGTGTGTGTGTGTGTGTGTGTGTGTGTGTGTGTGTGTGTGTGTGTGTGTGTGTGTGTGTGTGTGTGTGTGTGTGTGTGTGTGTGTGTGTGTGTGTGTGTGTGTGTGTG
>JAVLVB010000657.1:3069885-3105675 GCA_032876305.1 Orestias chungarensis
TATTGATCCAGATGGACCCGACAGCTGAGCAAGATCACTCCGTCTGCACAACGTTTGGACAAAGTCAGCAGGTGCAGGTTGGACTGTAAATGGGGGGGAGGGGAAATAAAAGCTCTCTATCAAGTTCAGGACTCTGCCATGATATCAAAACAGCAGCGGGATGCAGAGAGAAGGGGCGGAGTCTCAGTTCATCCCGCTTTCCAAAAGCCGATGTCTTAAAAGACTCCCCTCCGGACGGGCATCGCCGTCCGACACTGTGCTCATCTCTTCCCCGCCGCCCCAGGTCTTTTGGACGTTTGGCTTCTTTTATTTGAGTTGAAACTTTATTTTGCACTGGAAGCACGCCTCCTCACACCAAAGCTGGGGCCAGCCTTCGCTCCCTCTCCCCGGCGGCTGCTCCCGATGCCTGAAACCCACGGGAGGGGAGGGGGGGGGGATATTAAAAGAAGAAAAAAAAAGGAACTTTTTAACCCGACTGCTTCCTCTTTCTCTTTTGTTTCCAGCTTGAAACATTTTCGTTTCCTTTCGGCTAGACTGAAAAAATCCATGCATCACGCTCGGATGTGCCTTTTTGGTTTGTTTTCTACTTAACAGAAATAAGCAAACGGTGTCTAAAAAACGCTTAAATAAAAGTTGCCTATGTAATGTTTAGAACAAAGCTATACACTATAAAATTGTACAGGTTTGTTCGTGCTGTGTATATATAACATGTATACACTAACTGAGTCCTTTGCATAAAGTGAAAGCCCCCTCCCACCCCTTATTGTACCATCATCCACCTTTTTCATTCTGGTATTCCAGAGAAATCCAGCGCTGCTATAGTCAGCAATTAAAATAAAGCAGTCCACTGTTACTGATTTGCAGACAATCTCCAGTTCAGCCACTGCGATTATTTACCAAGAAAAGCCATTTATTTCCTCCCCCTGCCTCCCTGTGGTGCTTTAAAGCAACGGAAATTGTCCTGTTTAATATGCCAAGCACTTAAATAGACTTGTGCTTCACTTTGTACATCCAACTAATTGCCTTTTTATCTCCCTTTCAAGGACTTTTTAATGCTTACGCTCATCAGACAGAGGGTGGAGTTGTAATGAAATGAAATCTAGTCGGTCACAAGTTTTTTGGCGCGTAGTAAAGAATTGTTTTGTTTGTTTTTTGTGTGTGTTTCTTTTCCTAGGAGGGGTGGGCAGTAACACACTTTGTGCACTTTAGGCTCTACTGTTTAAGAGCCGCGGTTGTCACAGGAATGTTCGGAAATGCAGTGAACCTCCCGGGCGACGCGGTTCAGAGCAGGAAAGACGCAAGTTACCACCTCAGTTCTTCAACCTCGGATGTACGACTGCGTCCGATCGCCGCCAGCAACTCTTTGAAAAGGAAACTACTTGAGCTCATCCACGCTGTCTCTCTCTCTCCTCCCTCCACAATTACTTCACATAGGAAGGATGATGGGGTCCAGATTTCAAACTAGTCCTGCAAAGCGGTGTTGGGGAGGATTTTTTCCTTCAGATTTCATGTAAGAGCTCTGTTGTTTTAACTCGTGTTAATGTTTCTTTGCCCCAAGTTTTCCCATGTCAGTATTGATGGGGTTAATCTTAGCAAGATTTATTTTTCAACCCCCCCACCCCTACACACACACACGCCAAAAAAATCTCAACAAAATAACTATTAAGTTCTCTGTTGATGGCACTGTAACAGCTTGATCCAGCAATCAGTTTGTTTGATGGTATGTGGCCTTTTAACTGCTTTGTATTAATGATCTTGATGAGATTAATAAATCAGCCAGTCTTATTTTGTACTGAACCACTTATTTCTCACTTGTTTTTTATTTTAGTTTTTTTTACAGCAAACAGCTTTGAATGTGCAGGAAGTAAAGTTATTAAAGTGTGTTTTAAAGGAAGCTGCCCGTGCCATGACGCTGCCGCCACCATGTTTCCACTTTGGTATATGTTCACTGTTGGTTTATCCAGTCAGATTGTCTAATTGTAGATCAATGCGGATAGTTCTCTCTATGCTTATAACACTAATTATGCTAAAGCTTTTCTTTCCTGACCTGTCCGGTGTCTCACTAGGAAAGTAGATTAAAAAATGAGAGACCTGAAGTTAAATTGGCCTGTATTTGAGTTTAAGGTGAGTATGTTAAAAATAAATAAAAAGAAAAACGATACAAATTGATTTCGATCTATTCTAACTTATGTAAAACCAGCGATATAAGTGCTTGTTCAGCAATTGAATGACTTCAGAAAATCCATTCAAGGTTTTTGAACCATTTTTGTCCGACAACGGTTCGACAATATTGCATCATGTCATTAAGGAATGCAGACATGGTTGATTTACCGGTTTTTTACACTGTATATAATTTGACTAATTTTAGTTCCCAGGCGTATTTGATCTTTTGTTTCACTAAAGATCAAACATGCCGTCCAGAGACTCAACCAAACGGTTTTGGAGATGATGATCTACAATCCCAATTTTAAACACATGGAGTTTGCTAAACACCCCTGTGAATTGACCTTTGTAATTTGTTCAGATCGAACTACAGCTGAGCTTTTCCATCGCAGACAATAAGTACGGCAGGGTAGCTGTGATGCTCTGGGCCTGTTTGTATTTTAAAGATTTCTTACAGGAACACTTTAAATGAAACTCTGGTGGGCTTTGAAATTAAACCTTTTTTAATGTTTTTAAAAATGTGCTAAGCTTGTTTAATTAAAACTAAACTGGCACACTTTAACTCAATTTCTAACCTGAATTCAGCTTGTCTGTCAGACAATATTTTCCAAACTGCTGGCCATGCTGCATTCAGGTACAGCTCGGAGAGTAGGTTGTTGGATTTTCAAAACAACTCCAACCGTATTTAAGCATTTGAGTCGTTTATACATATTTATTATAAAATGTGTGTAAGTTCTTATTTAAAAGAAACAAACCTGTAAAACATGAACATTGACTGTTTTTAAGTGATCTTATTCTACAAATATCAGGTTTTAGATCAGATCACTTAATGCTACTTTATTGAAAAAACAAAATCTAGACATTTATTTCTTAAGTGTAAGAACATATTTTGATTGTTTACTACTGATGGGTGAAGGAAAACAAGTTTGTTTTTGACATGAAGCATACAGCAAAGATCAAAACTCCTGCTTTTCATTTGATGTCTCACTGCTGCTGAGATTCTTTTCAGTTCAATCAGGTCTATATGTAGATAAAAGTTGTATTGTGTGTATAAAAGACAAAAATGATAGCTTTTAATTTTTGGGTTCATATTATTATTCTTTATTGCTTTAGAAAGTTTTCATTTACAATATCTCATAATTCAAGAGATGCATGTTAATCCCAACTACCAAATCTGATTGGACCAAATTTAAACTGGCTGCTAAAGCTTGAGCTGCCAGATTCCTTACAGGCAGGAAACTAATGGACTAATGATAATAGTTGGATCTTAACCCACTTAAATATACGCGCAGGAGGCAAAGTGGCTCTTTGGGGTGACTGATCCAACCTGTGCTCTGGTGTTGTGTTAGTTTGATGCTTCTTTAGGGTACTGCAAAAAGTCAAACTGTGCTGCAAGGTCCCTCGCTGTCCTCACTGTCCCAAGGTCCTCCCACCTCCACGGCCGCTGCAGCACGGTTCCCACGCGGCGGGGCAAGCGCGGCTCTGAGGAGATAGAAGTGCAACTTTACCTGCACTCATGTTCACGGGTGTCAAATCGTTGGATTTGAAGAGCTCCTCTTTAAATAATACAATAATGATACATCAGACATTTTCAATTAATTTCCAATGTTCACATTCACAATAATATAGGTGAAGTTAAATTTAATTCTTCTTATCCAAATATAAGTTTGTTTCTGGCCTCAACAGAGGTGCGAAGCCTCAATCTTGAATTTGCAGGATAGTTAAGATATTTTGGCAGTTCCCAAGTCCTAATGTCAGCCTGCTATATCGTGAAAAAAACTGCTTCAAAGTGTGTTGTAGGAGCATTATCTTGTTGGAAGTCATAATGAAGTCAATAATCCAGCTGCTGATGTAGCTAAAGTTGAAGACTTAACTAGTAGTTTCTTAACCTGGTTTTCTTATTTTCGATATTGGCGTCAACAACAAAGGCCTTATCTCAGACATACAAAACATTTGAGATGTATTCTTTAAAGCAGGGGCAAGAAACCCAAACTAAAGTCTGTTTTAAATTAAAACTGTCCATTTTCCACAGGGATAAAAGAAAAAGTCTTCTAGTATAGATATGAGTTTTCCTTCTTCACATTAGTGAAGGTGCATCAGTTATTTCTAAATCTTGCTTCTAAGAGGATCGTCTTGCAGGTTAAGACAATCCTGTCATGAATCACAGAGGTTACCTCAGGTTTTCTCTGCTGGGAGTGAAAGCTTGGAGGTTGTGCCTCACTGGAGCCGGGACTGGTATGAAACCAGTTCTGTTGTCCCGTTCTGGTGCTGAGTCGGCCTGCTGCGTATATGAAAAAAGGCTTTGGTCAAGATTATAATCCGAGCATAATTCTAAAGTTATTATTCTAAGCACTGTTTTTCAAGGATATCAGATTTTGTTTGCGGTTATATCAGGTTGCCACCAGAGGGAGCCATATTCAAACAATCCTTAAAAATCATACTGGCCCTCGGGAGTTCAGCATTTTGTTGAATTGCCCCCTGCTCCAACACACTTAGGTGAGAGGATTGAACATCTTCCTCAGCATGTCATCAAGATCTGAAGTCAGTTCAGAGGCAGTTTATTTGCAGTACATGTTTAAAAGCAGGGAAAGTTTCTGCATAGCTAAAACCTCAGTGACCTCCTTTTATGTCAGACTAGGGGATTCCATATAAATGCAGGGAAAACACATTTACACACCTTGAATTCTCCAAATTTTGTCATTGTAAACATAAGCCTGATTTTTATTTATCGGGATTTTATATAAAGGAAACACAAAGTACTTAAGTCAGATTAGTGAACCTTTAGGCCTCTCTCTCTCTGGTGGTGGCTGCATCATGTTCTGGGGGTGCTAATCAAAGCACACGCCTGTGTTATTCTGCACAAGAAGCTGTTCAAATCAAAGAAACATTGAAATACCTGCTTAGATGGATCATCCCAGATGGGCCTGAAGGCACTTTTCAGATGTAGAGGAGGCGACCCTCTCCTCACGCTGACCAACCTCTTTCCAAAGGAGCTGACGAGATACGGCGTTGCTCCATCATCCGCATAAGGCCCTGCGGGACTCCTGAGAGGAGGATGGGGGGTGAACCTTGGAATCTGCCACCTCACACATACAGTCCTCCCCCTGGCCTCCCCAGCCAACTCCTGCTCCTGCTGCTCCTCCTGCTGCTCCTGCTGCTGTCGACTGAACGAAGGCCTCAGCAGCACCGGCTCCTGGCTGTCCTCCTCCTCCTCGTCCTCTTCCCCGCTGTTGGTTTCCACCGTCCCTCTGCGCAGGGTTCCGTCTGGGCTGCAGGAGGTGACGGAGGAGTAGTCAAAGGCGGAGGTGTCGTCGGGGTCCGTCTCACTGTGGTTCGCATGCGGCGTCTCCAGGTCATTGGTGGACTTCGCCGTGGGGTGGCTGAAGGTCCCCTGACCCGAGTCGCTGTTTTCTCCCCATCCTGCGGCGTCTGGAGTGAGCAGGGAGCAGCACGCGTGACCACAGTGGTGGACCGGCTGACTGAGGCTGGCCTGGCCTCTTCTGAAGCCCTCCTTCCTCCTCACCGGGCTGCAGGACCAGCACTCCAGGCGCATGGAGTGACAGCCCTCCACCCCGTTGGTGAGGGGAACAGTCGGCTGGACATCTCTGTTGGAGGGAGGAAGTCTTTGTGACACCAGCCTGGATGGTCAAAATACACCAGTTAAGGCAAAAGCATAAAGATCTGGCTTTATGGCACACATACCTCTGAACAGCAGCGCATGACTCCTCTCTTATCTGCTGGCTCCTTGTGCAACAGCTTCCAGAAGATGCAGCGACCGCAGCATCACGGGTACCGCTGTTGGTGTCGGGAATAATCCTTCTAAATTATGACTAGTATTTAAAAAGTTAACCTAATAAACGAGAAGCAGACTAATAAAAGCGAGTTCTTAGTTAATGACGTATTATCATTCTGCCTTAGAAAATACACCTAAAGTACCAATAAAAGCCACAGAAAAACAAACAAATTGGAAATCCGAGTTATGTTTCTTAACTTCAACAGAACTTTACAAAAAGCTTTGATACCTTACGTGCAACAAATCACAGACGTCCTCACCTTTGCCCAGCTTCCTCGCCTCCTTCCCACAGAACATCCTCCTCCAGGATCCCATGGCAACGGGATAAAATGCTCCTCAGAGCTCGGTCAGAACCCAGCAACAGGCTGCAGTCGGGATGCTCCTTTCCAGTCCACTGCAGCAGGTTCTTCAGTGGGATTAGAAGAAAACACTATTACACTTGGGATTTCTGTGCATCACATAACAACCACAAAATCTACACTGTTTTATTCAAATTCGGTTGATGACCAACAGGTGTAGTGATGGTTTGACTTCCACACTCATGTATAAAAATTAAGAGCAAATGATAACTATAACCTGTTGAATGGAGCTGTGTTTTATGTTTGTACTTTGCTACCCGCAATATAGAGGACAAATGTGCTCTGCTCAAATCGGAACATAGCTAATGTTTGTTGCCTTTGTTCAAAAATGCAAACTACATTAGAAAATGCATACTGTATCCAAACCCACCACTTAAACTGAAACATGGTGGTGGCAGCATCATGGTGTGGGGATGCTCTTCTTGTCTGACAAAGTTTTACATTTTGGGGAGGCGATGAATAGAACTGCATGCCACAGATCCCAATATTGTTATTGTAAACCAATCATAAATCGTGAGGCACAGCGTTGTGTTGATCACGTAAAATCCCGCTAAAAGGCACAGAAGTTTCATTTTGACTATTGTCTCACTCACTGACTCACCTGAATGTGACTCAGGTAGCTGTGGATGCGAGCGACGGGAGCCAAAAGCAAAGAGAGCAGTTTTATCTCTTCTCTCTCCGTCTGGCAACTCTGTGAGAACGATCAGAAAGGTCCAGTTGGCACATTTCTTCTCCTGACCATGAGATGTGGGCGTAAGGCCGGCACGACGCGACATGTACCTGTGTTTGGTGGCCTTTCCCCTGCTGGCTCAGCCTGTTGAACTCAAGTGAGAGGAATGATGCCAGGGTCGTCGTGTATCCAAGATACGTTTCTGAAAAAGCTGTCTGGACAACCAAAGTCAAAGTGAATATTGAGCTGCCTGCCACCAGTTGTCCGTCACAATGGACTCAGATGTCTGAAACTGAATAAAAAGAAGAAGCCCTCACATCATTTTGGCCAATAAGCTGTACCAGGATGTCACCGACCAGAGATTTCCAGTGTTCAGCGGATAACCTCTCCTGCAGGGTGTTCCTGAAGAGCACATGCCTCTGCCGGAGCTGCTCCACAAACTTCACATACGTCTCACTGGATCATGGGAAAGAAGAGTCTGACTGATCCTGGTCACTCAGTGCACCAACTTTCACTCCAGCTGTAACCGTTTTAACACTCACTATGGCTCTGCGGTCATCTGGTGAGCCGGTGGGGTTTTGTATTTGTCACACAGCTGGTTCAGGGCTGACACGTATTCCCACTCAGAGTGCAGGAGCTGCATCGCCACCTGATGTCGAGCATCTGAAAAACAACGTCTGGGATTCTGAGCTGAGATCATTTGATGCTGGAATGTTTCATATTTATGATAAGACAGATTTACTTTAGACCTTCTGTGCTGTTTGCCAAAGTTCAAATGAAACTCCGCACAAAGACCTTTGCAATGTGAAACTCAAGACTAAAAAAAAAAGTATATTATGAGCCTCAATTTAAAAGTTTATTTTGAAATAAAATGTGAATAATAATTATTTTTGTAGTCAGGCTATGTTGACCAGAGTAAAGCAATGTAAAGGTTGAACAACTTTTGCTACTGTTACTGGAGTCACTAATTTATGGATTATTATAAAGGTCTGAGTCCATTGATACATTTTTAAATGTAAAACAAACTGTTTCAGTGGCTCAGAACATTTGACAACCTCTCAGGACGGACCTGTTCCTTCACTCAGCCCAGCCTTCAGACCCTGAAGGAAGCAATGAAGGAGCAGTTTCCCTCTGGACAGGCAGGCCGGTGCAGGAGGAGCCGAACACTCGCAAACGCTTTGGTCACAGGCTGGCTCTGCTGGATCGCTGGAAAGCAAGGGTATACAGATGGTGAGAGATTTCCCGGCTGGTTTGACATGTTTTTCTTGTAATCGCAGATCCCACACATGTGTTGCTGGTGTATTCATTCAGAGTTGTGTAAAGTTAAAAAAAACAACAACAACCTTCTATTTCTTTTTGATAAATGGAGGTTTCCTATTTGGACATTTAAATCTATTCAAAACTGGTTAATAAACTGGATAGTTGTTGCACTGTATTGTTAGCTAAATATAGAGAACACTGAACAGGTCCGAACTATTTGGTTTAGAGAAGATACACACATGAGAGAAGGATATTCCTGTTTTATTGGACATGGTGAGTTAAAAAATGTCCAAGTGGGGTTCTGTTGAACGATTATAACCCATAATATCTGGCCTAGATTATCATAGAAATGCACGTAGCATTTTCCTTTTTTTAGACTATGTTATCTTATAAAATCAGAAACTGGGGGATGGTTATTTATGAGAAAGCAAATGATTATCTGCACAGGAAACTGAGGTGGGAGGTGGTGCGCCATTAATGACCTTCCTGTGTGAAACATGTAAAGAAATATCAGAATTATGCCAGTTTAAGCTGCTGCTATTTTACAGATTTTATACTGCTTCAATCTGAATTCATGTTGCTACTTTCAACGGTCTTTCAGAAGCAGTTTAGTCAGAATAGCTGCTAACTTGAGCCTCAGAAAAAACTATAGTTTGTTTTGTTGTTGTTGTTTTGTTTTTTTTATAAACGAAGATGTAATAAATATATCCTATTGTAACCATTAAACACAACCACACTCTTTAACAAAGAATCCCAAAATAAAACAGCCTAATTGTATCTTACAGCTTCCAGTTGGCAGCAGGAATGTGTTAAAACAAGATGGGAGCATTCTTGGATTACATGTTCGTTTCTAGAGCGCTGACCTGTTGATTTTACTGTACCTTTAATTTCATTTCTCCAAATCTCTGTGCTTCACACTGGGTAATACTATTGTATGCATCTTATGTTAAGCTAATATATTTTGAGTGTACCAATACTAGATACAGACTGTAAATATACAAAGCTTTGGGTTTAGTTCTAAGGTATAAGAACAACATTTTGTTCTATGGTCCTCTAAAAACACCTGAAAATCAGAACCAAGCCAAAGCTCAAACAATAAGTTGTTATTTGTTCCTCCAATCTAGAGTAAAATGATTTCATTCTTATCACAGTAGCCACACAGTTGAGATTGTACCTTTTTCTCAGTTTAGACGAGGAGCACTTTCCATCTGGCTTAGGTCCGAGTCTGTTGCTGTAAAGCTGCACGATTTGACACCTCAGCTCTCCAAGTTCCTCCTAAAGGAACGACAAAGCTTCATATCTCAGTTTACCTCTGTTCTCCCTGTTTTTGGTTGCTGGACTGCGAAAATCTCTCTCACCCTCAGCGACTCGACCAGAGCCTCCAACCGGAAAGCTTTTTTCTGACAGCTCCTCCTGTTCTCCTCCAGTTCCTCCCTCAGGTGCGAGTCTCCATGCTGGATCTGACTGAGCTCCAGTAAGGCGCTGGTGAAGCCTGTTTTCAGCTCTGTGACCATGCACTGCAGCTGAAGAGATTTTTAGGTGAAAAACAAACACAAAGAGGGCTGCTCATAGGAGATTGCTGAGGTTTGGATTCAGGACATTTATGAACAAACAGCATCCTGAAAACCAAGGAACACAAGAAACAGATCAAAGGTATGGAGAAGTTTAAATCCAGGTTATATTATAAAAAAGTATGCCAAGCTCTGAACTTCTGAAGAAATTAGGAAAGCCACAGTTAAAAGACAGATATAGGTTTGCCGAAAGGCACAAAGAGAACAGCTTGTTGAAGAAGATGTCCTGAATTGAATTGAAATCATGAACTCTCCAGACAAGCTAAGGCACCACTGACTAACAATCTGGCATTTCTAACTGGATATATTATGAATGTCAACGTTATGTGAGCATGTTTTGCCGATGATGTGATACTATACTGTTTTGGTTGGCCTGAGCGGTGTTTTCTAAGATGTTTCTGTAGGATTCTGAGATACATATACACATATCTGTTGGGGCAACGTTGAAACTTACATATAAACAGGCTTTTAATACTTGTTAAAGGTCAAATGCTGTGTTAAAATTAGTGAGAGCTAAATACAGATCAGCCCTGAAAGAAAGCAACGAAACCTCATGTAAACGTTTCGATTAGGCCGGCAGCTTTGGAGCAACATGTGAGGCTCAAGACGTCACACCTTAGCTCTTAATAAAAAAATTTGACATCTACCTATCTTCTTTTTAATGCAATAGCGGCATACCAAGTCCACAAGGAACGATTCCAACAGTGTAAGGAAATGTATTATTTTTTTTTACCAAGTTTCTTCTTATCCCAATAGAAAGCAAACTATATGCTGCATTACAAAAAATGCATTAAAACTAAACTATTTAAATCTTTGATTTAATCGTCTAAACAAATCTTCTTAAATGGTTTTTAGGAAGACAAGATATTTAGTTTTGATGAGTTATGTTGTGTCTGAGGCTTTAAATAAGTTTAGGTTACCGAGACTACAGGCGAAAAGGTTGGTTCTCATGGTTGTATAGGTTTCTGACTTCTGATATTATATTACTGTGAGAATGGGCCGTTTGAGATTGGATTAGATTAAACTGTGAAACTATTCAGTCTCACTAAACTATAACGTCTAATTGTCTGAGGCCAATTGAGACAAACTCCAAAACACTTATAATGCGTTAAATACAGTTTTAAAAATAGAAATTTCAAGAGAAAAAGCTTCATAAGCTCCCAGAACAATAAAAAAAAAAAAAAAATTTGCTTTTGTCCATCCAAAGGAAATACATTGAATGCTGTGGTGTTACCTTCGAAATATGATGAGAAAGTAGGCAGTGTCAATAATAATGCACAGTGGACAGGAAATATCTGCTGTGGCCGTTTCAATTAAAATTGTACTTGGATCCTCTCCGTGAGCACACCAAGCTCGCTGATGACAGAAATTTACCTTTGAGATTTCCGTGACCAGCTCTGCCTCTTGAGGCTTCATGACCTTTGCAGAGAGAGACACACACAAACAAGCCGGTTTGCAAACACTCAGTGACTAATGAGCACAAACTGTGCAGCCCATACGATGCCATCTCCTTCGCAAGGAACACCTGCAGTTTTGTTTAAATCCTTTGCATTTCAAAAAGGGAGATTCTGTTTTTTTTGTTTCTTTGTTTTTCTTTGCACCTGTTTGTGTTACCTGTTCAGATATTGCTCCTGCCAGCAGTCCCTATGCTAAGGAAGTGGTGAGCAAGCCAAAAGAGCTCAGCCCTGCTGGGGGAATTGCTATATAGGAGCCAAGATCCCTCCTTATAAGTCTGTGAACAGAAGGGCAGGCAGGAATCGGGAAAAATAGATTAAAATTAATTTAAACCAGATGAAAAAGGCTAAATCTTAAAGTTTTGTAAATCAAATAGGTGCTAAAAAGAGACCAGCAGAAAACAGGTAAGGTTTCATTGATCCTAATTATATGTAATTATGTAATATAGGTTGTAGTATAAGTTAATTTAAAAGAAACCCTAATTATAATAGAAAAGACATGCAAATATCAAGCTTTTAATAAATATAAAAACAAAGAATAATTAGTATTGCAGAAGGTTTTGGAATTAACAGACCTGACTTAATGTTCTTCTATATCTCCATGCCGGTAAAAAGAAAATATCCATTCAGTTGTGGAATCTGTAGAAGTCCTGTGTTTTTCACCCCCGTGTTTTTTTTTTGTGGTAATCCTTGCTTTGTGTCATTTGTGGTGCTGGGAGGCTCGTGTTGCTCTTCGTGTCGCTCTTTGTGCTACTCTGGGTTAACAACAGGTCTCCTCCTGCGAGGAAGCTGAGCTCGTAGATGCCTCAAAGGATTGAACCGGATGCAAAGCACACAAAAAACTGTGTACTTGAAGTCATTTGTGTATTCACAAGACGTAGAGTGATAGATTTATTACAGATTTGTAGACTATCAATATTAAAAAAAGGACAAAGATAAACAGACTCTGTTAGGAGGCATTCATACCATTGTCTTCAGTATACAGATGTGAACAATGGGTTGTTTTCTACAATATTCATGATAAAACTACTTCTTAATGGAACAGAAAACAAGATATTATCTTGTCTTAATTATACTATACTTTAAATTGATAAAATTTAGTCTGTTTTTTTGGGATTACACAGTAGATTATATTTGTGATGTGAAAGTAAAAGTATGTGGCTTTTTTAAAGTGTTTTTATCCATAAAAATGTAAGATGTTTGATGTGCATTTTTCTTTTTCCTCTTTCAATTATTTTTCTTCCATTTTTTTTTTTACTGCAGTCACAGATTTACACAGTCACAGATTAAAAAATAAATAAATAAATAAATAAATATATATATATATATATATGTATTATTTATTCATTTTATTTATTTTTTATTTTTTTATTTATTTTAGATTTGGTCGTCTTTTACTCCACCCCTCCTTGTTGACCCACTAGAATAAATCGAGCGCCTCAGTGGCCTTTTGTTTGTGGGCGGGGCTTAGAGTCTCTCCTTAAATCTGATTGGATGTTCGTTCTGTAGCGTTTTTGAAATCGTTGTTTTTGAAGCGGCTGTCAAAACGCTGGACGAGAAGAGAGCAAAACAGGTTGAGAAAGACTTAAAGAAAGATACATTTACATCTTAAAACGTGCAGAACAGTTTGCATCTCAAACCGCTGTGTAAATAATTAGTTTACTACATGAATTTAACCTGTTTTGATGTAGTGATGCTACAGCTAGCGTTAGCATGTGGGTAATAGCATGGTCTGATGTTTTAACAGGGTAGAAAAACAGCAGCTTCATAATGTGGGATTTTCTTAATGTTGATGTTTAACTTCTTTTAGTTTAGGTTTGTTCAAAAAAATCATTCCCTCAGCATATGTCAGAACAATCAGTTATAATGTCAGATACTAGAAGTCAAGTGAATCACTGGGTTACTGTTATCTTTGGTTTTGCTTAGTATGAAAACAATAACGTGATCAGATGTTTTCTCTCTGAAGTAAACATTCCCCCCCTCCCCTCCTTTTAGCTGCCTGAAAAAATGAGGACCTCAGAGTTTGACTCCTCCTCTGATGATGAGGATGTGGATGAAGAGCAGCTGACTCCTCTCCAAATCAGCTGGTACATTAAGCACACGAAACACACAAGAGTGGCCATAATTTGTCACCTAGTTCACAATTCGCCCTGTTTGACATCGTACCACCATCTAATGTCAAAATACATTGAACTTTCTAGACATGAGTTTTCAGATCCTTTATGTCTTGACTGGGTTTCAGGTTACCTCTGTCAGTAGTTGAGTGCTCACAGTACCTTGGAATATGCGCACTACCAGGTAAAGTCATGTCCATCTGGAATGGCTGGTTTTACTGAAATTATTAGAACAAAAAATGGTTTATTGTGCTATATTTTTATTTCAGGTTGCAAATATAAGGATGTCCGCAGATCTCTGCAGAGAGACGTCGGTAAGCTTAGAGGAATCTCTAGGAAACGTTCAAAATAAACAGTGTTTTATGCTGTCACACTGTCAAGATTTGAGCCAGTAGTTGGCTTAAAAATAAAGGAACATCCCCTTCCTTGTTTCCAGATGAGCTACAGAACCAGGGAGTGCAGGATGTGTTTGTTTTCTGCACCAGAGGAGAACTTAACAGATACAGAGTCCCGTCCCTCGTTGAGGTCTACGAGCGACACGGCTTTACGGTTCACCACGCGCCTTTTCCCGATGGAGACGTTCCTGAGCTGGAGCACTGCTGCCGGATCCTGGCGGAGCTGCAGGTCTGCCTGGAGAGGAACAGGAGGACGGTGATCCAGTGAGTGGAATCAGCAGAAAGGCTTCTCCAAATGAATATAATTCACTTAGTGCTCTCAGACTTGGGTATTGAGATGTAAGTAGCTGAGAAAGGTAAAGCTAAGGCCATCCTTGCATTGTATGTTCCATATTTAAATGATCTATTCATACCTTTAAAATAGGAGAAAAACATATAATTTGGTGTGATATCAGCAGTGAAAGTTTGATTCTTTCACTGCTTTGAAAGACAGTCTTTGGGGGAAAAAAAACGAGAACTCAAATAACAGATGGGAAATATTAACTTTAAATAAACTCTGAAAAAAAAAAATCTTCTAGAAGGCTGCAGGTATTAACATTTAATTTATAGAGCACACGTAGAAATAACAAACACAAAACCATGAAAATTATATCTGAAACGTAAAAAAACTAAGCATTTATTGATAAAATTATAAAAATATTATCATACTTAAGAATACTTAAAAAGATTAAAGAAAAAACTAAAACTGGAACCGTCAGGTTCTCAAACCAAAATTTGGGAAGGATCCGGATCATGCAGTTCCCTGAACTTTAGTCAGGATTTGAAAATGAATTCAGGAAGTAACCCATGATGTGAGTTCTTCCTTTGTTGAGAAATGGGAAACATGGACATTAGCCTAGATCATAGGAAACAAAAGCATGTATAACAGTCTCAGGTTGTGTTCACAGTTTAGACATTTTGACTTTTGTTTCGGTCGCTCAGAGTGACCTTCAAGACATTTGATTGGTTGAAAAACAAGTTCCACTGCCGAGTTCAGACGTCCAGTCTGCTGCTTGATTAGTGGACAGTGCTCTCCAGGCCAATGATCAGAGTTCAGTTATAGGGGAATGATTATTTTGAAACCCATCCATCATCATCTATCATTCGTCTTGGGGTCACCAGAGAGCTTTTGTCCATAAGTTTGAAAGATTTGAGTGAACTTAAACCTTTTTTTCTCCCCACCTACAGCTGCTACGGAGGCCTGGGACGATCCGCTCTAAGTAAGGCTAGTCTGCTTTTAGAAAAAATGTTCAAATGTATTTTTAAGGGTATTTCTGTAATGCACAGCATTTTTCCACTGCTCAGTCGCTGCCTGCTTGCTGCTCCAGCTCTCGCTCACGATGACCGCCGGCAACGCCATCGAGATCCTCAGAGAGGTGAGAGGAGGTGGAGCGATTCAAACGGTTAAGGTGAGACCGGATCGAAATGATCTGGTTAAAAAAAATAAATAAATACATCCAGCACGACTCTCGAATGTGCGTTTTATCTTTCTTTCTTTGTTCTTCTTCAGCAATACAACTTTCTTCACGAGTTCCGGGAGAAGTATGCCGCCTATAAAGACGGCAGAGAGGCTTCAGCAGAGCGATCCGTGTCTCGGTGATGCTTGGATCTCCTTAAACATTAGCGTTAATTCCCCTAACGCTGCACTTTAGAAAATTAATATATTGCTTTTTAGCTTTGGAACAGGCAGAGGGATTAGATCTGGTTGGTTTACATGTAAAATAGTTTTTGTTTAATCCTGAAGAAGTCTGTGTTTGTGAGTGTGAGCTGCAACAAATTGTACCGTCTGTGATTCAGACTTCAATATAAAAAGCTATTACTCTTCTTCATCTGCTTGTCCACGAAAGGTTATTAAAAATGAAATCAATGCATGTTGAGTCACATGACACACCTGAGTCATCTGGAGTTTTCTAAAACAAACAAACAAATGACATTTTTAAGCCGGAGAAAAGTTTGAGCTAGATAACTTTTATTGAACTGATGGAGATGGAGTGCTTGATCTCAGAGGAAAAAAACACACACACAAAAAATCCAGAAAAGAATAAATAGACCAGAGATTCTAACAACACAGACTATTTGAGTTCCAGGTCGACATAAAACAGAACGTCAAAAGGTACATTCAACAGTTTGGCACGTCAGCAGTTGGCTACTGAAGCTCTACGACTTAATACATCACTGTTGATTCTACCTTTCACTTTAACTGAGCTACATGAGTAAATTTACAGAATAGCAGCTCAAACACATGATCCTCTCGGGGCGAATATGGATACAACTTAGTATCGGACAGGTAGAGCGAGGCATATTTGAGATATTGAAGCAGTTTATATAAAAATTTAACTGATAAAATGGCGTGTGCAACATGTTTAACCACAAGGTTTTTCCTTATTTCTTCAGTCCATTGAAATGTCTGCAGCTAAACCGGCGAAGATTATAAACCACAAGATCAGCAGTTAAAAATCCAGAAGGTTTAACACAGACAGCACAGTTTAGATTCACACCAGTCCTAATCTGTAAACACTCGAAAGCAGGGAGCAATAATGGAAAACACATTTTATTTCAATCTCAAACATAAAAAAATTCAAAAAGGAAAAAAAAGAAAAGATGAAATTTTCCGTTGAAGTTTATTTTTCCTGATTTTTTTTTGTTTATTTTTTAAATGTTAGTGCTTTGATGAAAAAACTGCACACGAGAATCAGCCTTTGAAGAGGATAAAAGTTTCTAAAATGGCTCTGCACTGTATGTGGGTATAGCGGAGGTCTCATCCACTTTGAAAATGACTGCTCACGTTGCTCATCAGTGGTCTCCAGCAGGTCCAGTGTTCCAGCACCTGGATCATAGTGACTGGTCGTCGACTGTGCGGGCCGATCCACTTCCTCCTCTTTGTTTAGGAGCTCACCAGGACATAGATCATCCTGGAAGGTCCCAGAAAGAGATTTCACGGGATTAAATCAACTCCTAATCTCTGATATCGTAACAGCTGTGACAGGGTAAAATATTTAGGCTTCCCCAAATAAAAATAAAATAAGGTAAACAATGTTATAAATATGTTTCCAGTGTGTGAAAATGTATTTTAACTTAAGAAAAATCCTTAAACAGGCTGCTTACCCATAGAGATAGTAGAAGAACGACAGGAGGTAGAAAGCCAGTTTGCACCAGCCTTCTTTTTGACAGTAGGCTAGGATGTCTGCGTTCATGATGGTGGTCGGGTCGTAGAGTCCTGGACAGCTCATCACAGGTCTGTTCGTGTACCTGTGGCACCGCAAAATAAAATCACAAACGCACTGAACAGAAGCCCATCAAAACTTTCGGAAAGCTTCATTCTCATCTACAGAATCAACGGTGGGTTGTTGGGCCACCCACCTCCAGACGTGATAAGCCAGCAGCGGTAAGTTGAGGAAGAGGGTGAGCCACTCAGCCGCGCACAGAAACATCACGCAGAAGAAGAAATGGATGAGATACTCTGGCAGCACCAGCTGAAAACGGACGAGGGAAGAGAAAATGTCAAAACCAGAACACGGACATGTTTCCTCCTGCTCGAAATGTGACATTTAGGAATATAATAAACAGTCAGGAGAACATGGGAGGACTTCGAAACATGTTAACATATAAAAAGGTGAAATTGCTCAATAGAATGCTGAGAAAAGGACTCAAGTGTGATGTTTTGGTTTATATGGTTACATTGCATGTTCCTGATGCTGTGGTGATAGATTATCTAGGAATATGACATTTTAACCAAAAAAAAGAAAACCAAAAATCATGATTTACCGCTTGCAAATTCAATAATATAATCCCACAATGCTCTGATAATAATCTTCTTTTCAATTTTTCGATTAACCACGATGAGGCACGTTATCCTGATGGCAGCAGAAAAAAAGCTGCTTTTAGAGCTCAAATCGATCCTTGGAAGTGGATGAAAAATTTTAATTTTCCACCCTGGTTCAGTGAGAAGCATCGCCATGTATATCAACAACCTGCTAAGGAGAGCACTTGTGCATCTCAACATTTGTGTTTCTGCATTCACAACCGATCTAAACATCATCCCACTCTGTGACGACACACAAGAGGAGAACCATGCTGTGAGAGCTAGCATTGCTGATGCAGCAGCGTGCCTGACGCCAGGCCGAACATCGGGTTCAGAGAGGGGGCAGATGGGAGCACCACATGGAAGCCATGCATTTGGAAACAAAAAATAAAATGCAGCAAGTGGAGCCAAGCTGGAGGACAGGTGTGGGGAGAGACAAGTGTGCGGGATGGGAGAGGCTGCACTGCAATGCCAAATACCACGACTGATCAGAGTGGGGGGAAAATGGCCCAAAAGTGTCAAGCTATGTCATGGATTACAGGTAAATGGAGCCTGACTTTTAATCTCGGTAACTCAACCTTCTATAGATATTTCCAGCCAATCAAAGGATTTAAATAGTGCTGAGCTGCAGGGAGGTGGGATTCTGCTGCCATCTGTTCAGAACCTCAGGTGATCTAGGTTAGAGCCAATGCTGAGCTCATTACAGGAGCTTAAATATGCCAAACAGTGGCTCAAATGGCATCATCTGATTCACGGAAAAACAACACTTTTAGATTTAGTGCATAGATTTATTCTTAAAGTATGTGGTTAACGGTTTGTCACTTCGCCAAAACCTGAAACTCTCAGCACCAAATAAAAAAGCCCGTCAGATTCTGTTGTTGTTCGGCAAAACAACTGATTAAAAGACTTTGACCAAAACTCTTCAGCTCCGGAGTTCATGGATAGTTTATTACCAAACCACTACCTGGAAAACCAGAACCAAACAAAGGGTAGATCATAATAGAAATCAAGCATGCTTTAAGCATTTGCAGGTCTTTTCAATTAACAGCTAATCTACAAGCCATAGCAACTGATGTTTACGGACTAATGTGCGCCCTGTAGCTTTCCTGTCCAACAAAAAGCCACAGCCACATTAATCTGTGTACAGTCAAAGTATTCGTTCCCGTTTTACTTTGTCACATTTTGCCCCAATTCAACTACAGATATTTGGAGGAGGTGAGGAAATCTACAAACCTACCAGGAGAGGTTTCATCCACACAAACTGGGCAAGAGTTTTAATTAGCGAACCCAAGAGAGACCAAGAGGATCATGGGAACTCTGGGGGAGCTGTGGCATTGCACAGCTCAGGTAAAAAGAATCAGTCTAAGGGGAAATTACATTCCAACTCTGAATCAAACTATTCTGGTCAGGATAAAGGTTTTCAGCTTGCATCAAAACACTGACATTGCACATGTCTGAACACAGGAAGCTATAATTTTACTTCTAAAACTGAAGTTGTAGCAGGAAAATTTTTAAAAAACATGTAGGCGTGTGAATACTTTTGCAAGGCACTGTAATAAATGCGATATAACAAATTGCAAGCCTACTGTATAATTACCTAAAACTAAGCTAAAATGCTTAAAACAAAATATCAAAAACCACGAGATAGATGTTCTCACCTAAGTTATACCTAACTCAGGTTAGTGAACTGAAAAGACCTTAGCAAACACTTCAACGTGCAAAATGACAAGACGTCAGATTAGGCTGAATTTAGCGGGCATTTTAAAGATTGGTACAAACCTTTAATGCAATTTTGAGTCTTTTAATCTTTTTGACCTTTTCAATTGTCTTTTGGCCGTTTAAAAAAGGGGGCAACAGAAGCAGATTGGAAAAAACAAAATAAAAAATGTGTTAGAGTTTCACAGCTGACAAGATCACTCCATTAAAAAAAAACAGGCAGGTTACTTAGCAGAACAGTGCAGAGAAATGATAAGTGGATAAAGGTATAGTAAAACAGAGATTCATAAAAGAGCGCATCTGCATGCAGTCATTTAGGCAAAAGAGACGAGCACAGATTAACTCACCGGGTTTAAAGTGTTACATTGATCTATAGGATTCTTGTAGTCGGTCTTCAGCTCATCAAATGCAATTATCTGGGGGTGAGAGAAAAAGGTCACGTTAATACTAGCAGTATTTCAATATTCCTGTTGAATGAAAAATGCATCAAACTTAATTTCTGCATTATCTAATTCAAATGTACACATGCAAGAGAAATATTTGATAAAATGCCTTGAAATGAATGATTGCTACTATTACCGTAGCATGATCCCACACTATAATATTTAGGAAATCCCTAACTTTGATCTCAGTACATGCTTTTAATGAGAAATCTGACTTGATTAAGACAAAAAAGTATGAAGATGCCACTAAAAAAATCTGTCCTACAATCACAATAGGAACAAGAGTTCATTAAATTACAACTCTGCCGTAAAATGATGTGAAGATTGAAGTAAAAAAAAAAAACACTCCCAACTGGGTTTTGAAGTGAAACCAAGGCTGGATAATGTGGAAAAAAGACATCCTGTCAGTTATTAAGCATGGAGAAGGATTTATAATGCCGTGGGTCTATTATTCTTCAATGTTACATGTAGGCAACCGTAAAATCACGAACCCTAAAATAAAAATAAAAATTAATGTTTAATCAAATGAAATCAAGTCCACTTTAACAGTTCAACAGTTGTTGGGAAAAAAATGGTTCAGCATCAAGAAATTAAATAAATAATCAGCCTCACCATCTAATCTACTCACATAAACATAACTGGAAGTATTGTGTAAGGAGGAAAGGTCAAAGGTCACTCTCAGTGTATGACCCCAACCTTTAGTAACTTCACAGGAAAGCAGGGGAGTCAATAATGTCTTTTTCCACATTTACTTGCTGTTCATTCCTGAGCTAAGAGCTCAGCTTTCTCATGTAAACAACATCTATCATAATTGAGCAACAACCAGTCTTAAGTTCCCAAAGGGACCCAAAACAACCCCAATAGCAACGCAGTTAATAAAAACAATTAACTTGATATTGTTTCCAACAGTAATACAAAGCGACCATGGAGGGTAAAAAACCGTTGAAGTATTTAGCTAGTAGCTTAGCCTATCAAATGCTAACGAGCCTGCTAGCTGTTAGCACCGTGGAGGCTGTTGGGTTTACGAAACGACTAGGAGCTTTAATACCGTGTAATACAAACAAACTTTAAATACAGAAAATTAAACACTTTAAATTACAATTACGTGTTAAACTAGCGTCTGTCTCGTTGCTAACGGAGCTAGCATTGAGTCCAGGCGACACCAGGGCGTGAGCCATTCATTCGGCAGACGGCTTTCTAAGGTAAGAGCCAGTTTAACGCCGCTGTTCAGACTCGCCTCCTGGATCTTGGAGGAACCGAGTCCGACCAGAAACCGTCACTTGCGTAAAACCTGCCGAGAAGGCCCCGTTTCTAACCCTGGGGTTTCTGTGGCTTCGTCGCTTCTTATTTCCAATTACCAGAAAAAGACAGCCGGCTCAAATTGGTACTTACATGCCAAATAGCAAAAAAGATAAGCGCCGCCGTGAGCAGCAGAGCGAGCATGTAACAGAAGGCCGCGAATGTGAACGCCATTTTTCTCCGGGTTTTCTGGTCGGTTCCTCCTGGCTCCGTCAGCGGTTGATGCAGCGCGGTCTTCTTCTCTCCTTCAGTGACCGGAGAGGACAATTCCTCCATGCGCCACTGCCCCCGTGTGGGCATATCATATACTACACCTCTTTCATTTTCCAATGTTAATAGTATTACAAATAATTTATACATTTAAAATATTCAATAATAAAAATAATAAATTAAATTGTATTTATATTTATTTTTCTACAATACCGAAACAAAAGCACACTTAACATAGTATGTTTTTCCAGCTGTCTGCAAGACAAACAGTTATATATCCAAATTGTTTCCCACCAATGGTAAAATTTCAAAATTCCATAACATCATTAAAAGTATCAGTAGGAGGAGTTCCCACTGATACTTTTATTATTTCCATGTGGTTAAAACAGCAAAAGCAAATAATTTCTCAATAAAAACAGAGTCTCTGAAAAGCAGAGGAGTTGACATCACTGTCAGTTTATTTGGACAACGGGACCGACACAGGTGTACAAATATGTCAAGTTTCACTGATGGCATGAGACGGCTGCTTATTCAAGATGTTTTCCTTTATTTAGTAATAAGGGAAGAACATATAATAGGCATCTTATCAGAGGACACTTACTGAGCAAAACTACACATTCGCAGGTTAAAGTAGAAGATTCAGAAGGCCAGATTTACAACAGTTTTAACACACAAAAGAAGAACTTTGAGAATCCACAGGATATAACCAGATGCAAGGCTCGAAACCGAAGGTGAGGCTAAGTTTCATACGCTGAAGACAGTTTACTACATTTAATTTCCATCTAATACAACAGAGATTAAGTTATTTTATTTGTAAAGAAACAATAAGCATGTGAAGATTTCAAAGAGATAGAGATGGTATTTAACAGTTGTCCCATCTGATACTCTCATAATGCCTCATAGTTCTGGCACCAGATGTTTAAGATCTAAAGTCGTTGCTTCCGTTTCAAAGAGCCCTGGAAAGAGAAACGATCCTGCAACGTTTCATGGGCCTACTTTACATTCATTACAGAAAGCTCTTGCTTACAAGCAGTTGTCCTCAATACATTTTACAAGTTTACAAGATTTATCTTTTTTTTTTTTTTTTTTTACAAATTTTGTGTTGATAATTACAAGTTGACTTTAATTGTCTCCCGCATCTTCAACACAGAGGTTTAACAAGAGGCAAGGAGAGTAGATCTTATCAGTAGACGTATGAAGAGATGATTAGTTATATCCGCACATCCCCCATGTAACTGTATGAAATCTTTTTTTTTTGATGAGACTCGCAGCCTTTTATCCTCCCTTAATTTTCATACTAAAAAAAATTCTCCCAGGGACACCACTGATGAAACATGGAGCTTTTATATGTGCCCAATCATTGTCCTCTAGGGAACTGACAGAAATACCCCAGCAGTACACTTTTAGTGTCTAAAATCCTCCTGAATCGTTCACAAAAGGGGATTTTCCTCCGCTTCACATCAGATTTAGTCAGAGCAGAATTTGGCATTAATTTCATAGTACAAAAAAAAATAAAATCTTTGAAGCTTTAGATTTGTTTTTGCTGCTATTTCAAAACTGCTTATTTTGATTGTGCTTTTTCTTCTGTTTTTAAGAAGATACATAGAAAAATAAAAAACTTGAGCCACTGAGATATCAAGTCTGTGTTTGGACAACAGGATTGAGTTGGTTTTAGTTTTTCCTGGTGTTTACATGAATATTTAAAACATAAATGTACACCATCATCTACTGTGTGTAAAAGCAACAATTATAGACACTGCTGCTTTAACAGGACAATGTAAACTCAATAAGACAAACTCGCTGTGATTGTGCATTTAGAAGAAACACAACGATGTTCATTACCAAGTTTCAGCTAAACTTAGTTTTGGAGAATACTACAGTCTGAAATCAGCTTGTGAATAAGTTCAGGTTCTTAGCCTGCAGTCGACCTCTTATTAAAGATGTAAGGTAGGTCATGGTAACCAGGTGAGATTTAAGAAAAAATCTTGGAAATATAAACACCAATTTATTTTTTTTATTTTTTTAAATCTGACTGAAATTCTTAATGTCAGTTGTTGTGGACTGTAAACTGGAGATGTAGTCCAGACACATAAAAACTGGGAAATAGTCTTTTCAGTTATGCACCGATACAAAAGCGTCATCATATGAACAGCGACACAGAATATTTAAAGATCTTGAAAGTAATGTTTTTAAACCGTGATACAGATAAGAGGCTCATGCTGATCTGACAGCGACACATTCCCGTAAATTAACATTGCGCCTCACAGTTTTCATAGTTTTGGACTTGACTGAGGAGTTTGAGGTGGAAAGTTAGAACAGCCACAAACATGAAGCTCAACCAGCTTCACAAAGAGTTTTTCAACGTATTCTTCAAGCTGGAACGGCAACAAAGCAATTAAAGTAGGTTTACGCTTAGGCTTATTAAACATTCAGTTCTAAAATGCAATAAAAGTAGACAATCTGTAACCCAGTAGATTAAAAACAGATAAAACCACCCTGGGTGCCATGTTGTGATCCCGGTCACGGCGGCTAAAGTTTTGAGGAAGGGTTGCGTTTGGAATGTTTCTTGAAATGTTTTTACCCTGTTTATAAATGTGTAACAAACATCTATTTCAGAGACATTATTCATGATCAGTTTCTTTTTCTTTAAACAGGAATGAAACTCTCCCATTGTTAAACGAACAGGACTGCGGTGCCTTGCAAGAGGGAAGCTTTTCCACATGATGTATCATTACAACCACAAACTGCAGTATAGTAACTGTAGACAAACCAAAGAGACCATCTTGGCTCTGCGCCTATTAAAGTAAATTTGTATAGCGCACCTACTAAATAAAAACCCAATTTTTCCAGTAAAATACTATAATCCTTTACAATTGTATTCATTTTTAAATTTTAGATCAAAGAAAAGCATCAAACTTTTACACAAAACGGTTACATTTCTGTTTTCATTTAAACATTCAATATTTTTGGGATGAAAGCAAAAAATAAAATCCCTTTTTGTACCATTGGATTTGGTCTATGGTAGAAAGTGTAAACAGACAGAGCAGGAACCTTCAGGACTAAGTGGGTAAATCGTGTTAAATTTCTCTGATGTTACAGAGGTTTTTATTGAATGCATTACTGAAGAAAAGACCAGGTTTGTGTTTATAACATGCCAGAAGTTGAAAAAGTTCAACGGCTGTGAAGAGTTTGGCAAGGCACCGAATAATTGCAGCCACGGTTTCTTGCTCACGTGCTCAATTTACCTCACTAAGAGTGAGTTTTAATGTCTCCTAGGGATCAGAGTATGCACCGCATGATTTAAATGCCCTTGGATGAATGCTGAAGGACCTCAGTAGTGTTTTGCGGATTCTAACTACAATGAAAAAGGAAATAAAGCTCTAAATTCAACACAAATATAACCTATAAACACCTGAAATAATAATGAGGAAAATAGAAAGAGTTAGTAGTATTTCCAAAAACCATGAAAAAAAAATTACGACAGTGAAAACAGAACAACCGAGGAGGGTCTCAGTCACAAAGAGCATAAAGTTTCTAAGGGAAACAGAAACGTTAAGGTCTCCTGGATGAGCATGCTTCGAAAAAGGCGGATTAGCACGTTCAATTTCCCTTTACTTTAGAGAAGTATGGGAGTGTTGGATCAGTACAGACACGTCACTGGCACATAGAGATGGTTTGAGAGGTAAAAAATTAAAAAGAAACAGGAAGGAGTCAAATAGCATTTGCAAATTAAGGAAAACGGAACGGAGAGGTTTAGAAAGTGCCGTGATTGTTGACAGTCACTCAAACTCGAGCATCACACGCGCCAAGTTGTAATAAAAATGACCTCAACCTCAACCGTCTTTAACCACGAGGTGTTTGCAAATGCTATTTGAGTCAGGGTTTGCCGAAGAGAGGAAGGTAACATCTGTACTGTGTTCTTCTTGAAAGATGAAGCAGGGTTGAGCGGTCGGGATCCTCCTCACATCCCAAACCTCAGGGTGGGAAAACCTTAGCGAAAGAATCCAAGCTTCTCTCTGAGCCACCCTTCCGTTAGGTCCTCTGTGGTTCTGATCTCAAACACCTGTCAAAAATCAAAACTTAAACCTTCCTAAAATGAGACGTAAAACTGCTGTAGAGTATGACGGAAAAATAATGAAGCAGTTATTACAGCAACTAATAATGTGATCCAACACCCAAGTGGAAGGTTAAGTGACCTCTAGCGGCACGGTTGAATACTGCAATTAACTAAATTATATTTAAGGGGTTAGGATTTATATGCAACAAAAAAAACATTTTTATCATAAGAAAAACGTGGCAGGACCAAGAAATTAAGATAGTTAAACACAAAGCGCCGTGTTTCTCTGTACGGTCAACCTGAGGCTCTTCCCTCTAAGCCCAAAGCACCACCGGCTCTTTGAGGCTTCTGATTCGAAAGGCACTCGGTCAGAGACGCTTCACTCTGAGCTCAACCAAACTTTATAGCATGACCGACACCATAAGGAAGGGCGACAGGTTCAGACACTGCCTGGGAACATAGCTCTCATAACTAGACTGCCGAGGCTTGAGGTCAGCGTGTGGAGGAAAGCTGTCAGTCCAGCACGGAATTAGGTATAAATTAAAGAGAATACAATTCAGCTTTTTAAGTTTCACTCCCACAAATATTCACCAACCTTGGTCAATTCCACCGTTTGCACCAGTTTGTTTTTGCTTCCTGCGTACATCATCTGTTGCTCCGGTTTACAACCTGTCAAGCACAAAAAAAAAAAAGAGGAACGTCAATGTGGCATGAAAAACGTTCCTATAGGAGCAGCTCACCATGCTTTAAATAAGGAGTTTGATGATTTCGGTTTTTGGAGGACGTCGTCTAGCAATCCCTTTGATGCACCACAGTTAAAACAATGAAATCCTTAACATGCATCCAGGCTGTACTGCTACTCACCCACTGGACTGGAGAAGATAAAGCAGAGCGGATAGGACACGCGCCCGTCGTCATGTTGATACTTATAACTGTAGACGACGAACGTTCCCTGGGCTAAGGAAGGTACGCCGACTAATATGCAATCGCATGTAGTTTGTTGTAATTATTGAGACAAATATTCAGATTTTGTCATTTCAAAGGATATCTGGGTTGCCGCTCGGGCAGTTCGTCCTTCAGATCATCAGGTGATATATCCTAAAGCAAACATTAATTGCAAGAAGTTACAGATTTTGTGCGGTGAATAGAAAAACAAATTGAAAATAAGACCAAAAAACGAATTTAAAAGGACAGGGAATTATAAAACAACTTGCCTCATACTCCTCATCCAGAACAACCAACTGCTTGTCTTTATCGATCTTCACTAAAAAACAAAAAAGGCACAGAAACAACACGGTCATTAACTAAATCTGTTGGGATTTTCGGAGGGATGAACACAGACATTTTCCTCCCATTCTGTCCTGTTTTGTTGAGCGTGCTAACTTTGTGTGGGAGTCCCTGTCATGCAAACGCGCGGCTAATCCCGCACAGCAGAAATTACAAGAGGGTGGAGTACGAAGCTCGGGCTGCTTTCATCTTTACTGTACTCCACCCACAGTGTCATGGCTTTAAAACACATGTAGGTTTAATCTTTTCTACATTTTAGGTTAAGCACAAACAATTCTGGCATCAAACAAACAAACAGAAAATCAGGAGGTGAGACAACGTGGCAAGGATTTAAATCTCCAGCCGGGGTTTTAGAGGAGGTTAAAGTTCAGCCATGTGAGGAATGTTGGTCTTCATGAAATCCAAGTCACGGGAAACGCCTCTGCTTTAATAATCCCGCCTTTACAAGATTCCAAGATTATCTAAATCTAACTGAGTCCACAATGTCATTTTTTATATGTCGGCAGAATGGAAAAAGCTCTTTTCTGAAGAACTACAATACATGATTAAAAAAGCTGTAGGACCACCTCTATCAGAAATAATGAGAGTCTATATCGCAGTTTTGATCTGTTATTCACATTACTTTCGCCCCACTGTTCTTTAAACTATCGCTTACTTCACTGAGGTTTTGTTAAGGATCTCACTGGAGCGCATAATCAGGTTTGGATACAGACTTTTGACCAGAGTTAGCACAGTTGTTCTCCCAACACACTTCTTAAACCAAGGTGGGCGGCCATGTGGGATTTATGAAAGGCAAAGTTTTGGGGGGGATTCCTCTAATTTGACCCAGCCTCTCTAAGACATTACAAACGCCTAACATTGGTGATGGAGACGCAGCAGAGCAAGGTGGGGTACTCACTGACTATGGCCGCATTATTGGTCTCCTTCCGGAAGCGAAACTCCTTCAGCTTCTTCACCAGATCTTCGTCCACATCACACACGACCAGTGACTCGCTCTGATCAGAAAAGGTGGGAACATGTGGAAAAATAAATAAATTCAAACCTAAAATCATATTTTCTCTAAGTCAAACTAAATAATGCATTCATTTCTAAAGGAAAATATACTAAACATGTGCTTCAAATCTTTGAGCAAAGAATTTTTCTGCTAATAAAAAGAAGAATGTGAACAAAGACAATAAAACAAAACAAAAACAATGTTCATAGTGTCAAGTCCTCTTTTATTTTGTTTAATCCACTTCATGAATACGTGAAGCAAGAATAACAAAGACTGACTAAAAATACATAACTGGAGCAAAAATAAAAACATTACTTCCTTCATGCTAACGAGCAATGTTTATTATAAAAACACATATCTGTGAATAGATTAGAGGGATATATTTATTAATTCACGTTTTATCCACATAAACAGACGCTCTGTCCTAGAAACAGGAAGTGCGTCCTCACATCCCTCTGACTTCTGCCCTCGGGGCAAATATTCACATTTTCTGCAAAGCCCAACAAAAGCAGACATTGCACGCGCTTGTCCAAGTTAACCGTTGACAGATACTCACCTGTGCTTTGCTAAGCGTTTTTTCTTTTTCCCCAATACTAAAAAAACAACAACACTAAAGCTAGTTGCTGAGCATTGCCGGTCAGCTGGCTGAAGGCGAAAGAAAGGCGAAATTCATCTGTTTTGGAAATATTACTGATAAAAGACAGTTACAAATTAAAGGGTATAAGCAAAAGGAGCTCCAACAGTCTCTCTTATTAAGGTCATGTTTTAAATTCAGACTAGCATCACCACGTTAGAGTCGTGCATATCTCTAAAATGATAATCTCTTTTGTGAACACATCTCATCTGATTTGTCCCAAAGTTCCACTTAAATCTTTTTTTAAGCTTAATTTAGACAGACGCTGGGATTGCATTAGGGAAATGGGTATTTTCTTAGTGACGTCTAACCCATCCAGTATGATGTTTAGTATGGTTGCGTTGCTCTCCACAAACTAAAATGTGTATCAATCCAAACATTAGGTATTTTTATTGGGTACTGTGCACATATTTTCTCCTTACATTGGCAGTATATATATTTTTTATCTTCCTGAGTGTCTTGAAAGTCTAATCCCAACCTTAGTCTTCTCAAAACTAGTACTTTCATCAGAGAGGAGCTAACTAGATGGTAACTAGATGGCTAACTGAGCTAAAACGTTCATACAACAGTCCTAAAACTAGAGTAATATGAACCAGAGGATTTCATCCAAAGAGGGAAACAATCCACCAGCCTGAACAGGATATTGTTGGTCTCTGTCACGTCCACACGCACGGCCTTGCATAACTAAATCAAAAAAACATAAAAAAAAGAAATCTCTCTCAGACTCTCACTGCAAATCTTTGATTGCACCTTCCTGAACAGATGGCTGGTGGTAGTCAGGATTTCACTCAGCTTTACAGATTAAGATGAGATTGTTGCGTCTGTGGGTTGGATAAGGGAACAGACATGACAACTAAAGGAGACCACAGCTTCTTTGTGTGTGTGTGTGTGTGTGTGTGTGTGTGTGTGTGTGTGTGTGTGTGTGTGTGTGTGTGTGTGTGTGTGTGTGTGTGTGTGTGTGTGTGTGTGTGTGTGTGTGTGTGTGTGTGTGTGTGCGTGTGTGTGCGTGTGTGCGTGTGTGTGTTACGTTTACTGCACATTCCTTCAGGCTCCGCAGCTAGCTCTGTTCACAGAGGAAGCGGCTCCACCAGCAAGGAGAGGGCAGGGAACGGACCCCGGCTGCCGGGGACAACAGGACTATCGACGGGCAGCGCGGAGCGTCGAGCCGTCGCAACACGCAACCGAACAGAGCCGGAGGGAAACACCGCAGCTCGGGAAACGCAGCGCAGCTAACGCGGAGGCAGCTCCCAGCAGCCAGACGTGTTAAAACTCAGCAGCGGTGCAGCAAGCTACCCGCGAGCTGAGGCCGGAAGCACGACGCCTGCTACTTCAAAATAAAAGCATCAAAAAACCAACACACGGGTCCAACATCTCTCATGTCAACATTGCTTATATACATTTTCATATTTACCTAAACCTACTAAATGTTTAAACCACAATCTTTACATTTGAAGAACTTTCCACCCTAAACTGAAATAAATTTGTAATCTATTCAACATTTAGGTAGTTTACATTTAAATTAAACATAACTGTAATTGTAAGTTGAGTTAAGAGCATTGTCATAATTATTATCATTTGTAGGTATTAAGATATTAAATTAACAAACAATGCTGCGTTTACACCGTAGTAGTTTTATTTGTTTGATCCCACCGGAAGTAGATTATATCTATACTTCCTTTGACGCATTTGGGTGTAACTAATGCTAGGCTAGCGGGCTAACGCGTAACAATCTCAGCTGTCACTTCTCATGAAAACTCTTTCAAACTTCTCGTTTGTTCCGACTTGTGGGATTAAGAGGCGCAAAACAAACAGGAAACAGGTAGTTTAGCAGGATAATCAAAACAACTCACCATTGTTGCAGCGTTAAAATCCCTCCGAAGCCGCAGCTGCTGTTCTGAATGGAAGAAACGCTTTTTTTCCTTCTCTCTCTTTACTTCCCATCAATCTGTGACTGGTCGGGTCGATCCCTTACAGGCCCCGCCCCCTTCAAGTCAGGCCCCGCCCCCTTCAAACCAGGCTCCGCGAGATCTAAAAGATATGCTCAAAAATAACAAAGCACGCGGATTTATCCTTCAAACATAATTTGTTCACAAATAAAAGAAGATGCACAACGACTCTGTATTTATAATAAAAACAATAATTGTTTTTGTTGTTGTTGTTTTTCCTCGTGTTTCTAGATTTTCATACAAATGTAATGTTTAAAAGATAAAAGCTCTAAAAGTATGTAAACAAAAATTAAATAAGCTAAGACATTGTTACAACTTTTTTATCAATGTTTTTTATTGTTGTAAATTATGCTGACAGTTGGAAATTTGTGAATAAGACACCTGAAAATGTATTTATTTTTAATTTCACTTTAACATTTTTTGTTTGTTTTGTTTGTATAACATATTGTTGGAGGTAATACTTTAAATAAAATAAATCTTCCCTATTTTTTATACTTTTCATACGTCACTTCCGGTGGACGGCCGTTTGTACCGGAAGTGCCAGTTTCCCAATCTCCCGTGTAGGAATTGTAGTTTTTCGGGGCAGACCGAACGTTAGCTCGCAGTTGTGAGCCTCGGCAGGCTACAGGAGTTGGCCACCTGGTTTTTCCGAGCTGTAGAAAACGCCACTGTCTTTTAAGAAGAGTCCGGCGACTCGTCAGGTATTTTAAACGTTAGCTTTCACTGTTTGTTTATTCTCTCGCCTTAAATGTAGACCTTAAAAACCATAAACTAACAGCTAGCTTCGGCTAGCTAGCTTGTTAGCAAAGTATGTAGCATCAGTAGTTTCCAGGCTTCCGAAACATGTTTTTCTGCTTGAATACGTTTTGAAATGTCGTCTTTGTAATGTTGTTTGTTTTTTAGTCTGTCGCCTTAGACTTTGTGAATCAGCATTCCAGGGTGGAAACATTTACTCAGCTCCTTGGACCCGCCCACTGAGCTTTTACAGCTTGATAACAATCTGGTAGAATTTACCTTACAAAGCTGATTAAGTTGTTCTTTGTCTTTGTTTTAGATCATGGCAGATTTCTCGGTGAGTTTAGTGGATTGTTTGCATGTCATAATGTTTGGATCCCCTGTTGCTTGCTCTGAATATGACCTGTTTTGGTTGTGGGTGGACACGGTCACTTGTGCTTTCTCTTTTTACGTAGTTGTCAGACGCTTTAGGAGATGACACATCCAGCCAGGCTAAGAAAATAGGCAACACCAATCCTGCCGTCCCTGCCAACAATCATCCTCCCGCTTCAAACCCGGGATGGCCTGGTTCTGCTCCGGGAGCTCCCACCCAGCCTTCAGCACCTGCTGACTTCGGCAGTGGATTATCTGGCCCCGGAGCCCCGGGCCCATACCAATACCCCTCAGGTCCTGGAGGGCAAGGGCAATTCCCGGGACCTCCCTCAGCACCTGGTGGCTTCCCTGCTGCTCCTGGAATACCTGGACAGTATCCTCCCGCACCAGGAGCTCCAGGTCAGTTTCCCTCTGGTCCCGGTGCCCCTGGACAATTCCCTGGGCAGTATCCGTCTGAAGGAACACCTGCTCCCTACCCTACGGGCCCGTTTCCCTCTGGCCCCGGTGCTCCTGCTGGCCCTTATCCAAATGTGCCTTTCCCCGGCGGGCAACCAGCAGGGGGCAATGGGATGTATGGATTGGGTCAAGGTGGGTTTCCCCCTCCGGCTGGTCCAGGATCCTTCCCAGCATTCCCTGGAGGCGGGTTCCCCCCAATGCCAACTGGCTCATGGGGCTCACCTGGAGGAGGCTTCCCGGTTCCCCCTGCTCAGTTTGGTCCTGGGCCCATGGGTCCATACGGTGGTCCTGCTGGCCCAGGAGGCACATTGGTGAGTATGAACTCTTCCTCCAGTTAATATGTTGCTTGCTTGCTACATTTTCCTTTCTTGTGGAGGTCTATTCTGGTGTTCATGTGGGAACATCTTAGCGTCGGGTTTTAAGGAGCTGCTTTTAGTGGAGCAAAAGTTACTTCTCTACATCTTCTGGTGGTGCTTGACTAAAGGTGGATTTGATTACGTGTTTCAGATCTTGGTTTCTGCTCGGGTGCGCTGCAAATATGAGGTAGCCGTCACATTTGTTCAGTGGGAGTGAACAGAGATGTATTTCTGTTTTTCAGCCCAGATATAATCCACCGTTTTATTGAAAGCACTGAACTCAGCTTTTCAGTCGGACCAGGACATCACATCCAGTCTCATCATGCGGTTCGATTGGTGCCAAAGATTGAATCCCTATGTATACATATCAACAAGCTGTGTTCAAACGCAGTGTCAAATCCACAGGATTTAATTCTTTTAACTGCAATATGATATGATTTACTTTGATCTATAAAAGCCTGTTTACCTTTTAATCTAGTAACGTAATCTAAAACTGTACAATTCAGCTCTGACTTGTCCTTCACATGTAAGAGTTCAATAAAAATCCTTTGACTTGTTCCATGTTGTTCAGAGTTGTGAAAATGTGAGGCGTTTCATTCAGGAATTAAGCCAGAGTCAGAGTTTTGATTATTTTACAAAGATTTGAACATAATAGCAACACAAGTGTAAAGAAATCGTCATCACACCTGTAGGATGTTACCAACTGGGTAAACACCATTTTTCTTTTTATATTTTCATTTAAAACCCAAAAATACACAAGAATTATTTTGTAAAAAATTTGAAGAAGAACAAATGCTGTAGATATTTTAAAGTCTAAATGTCTCTTTTAGATTATGCCGTACGATCTCCCCCTTCACGCCGGGATTATGCCGCGCCTTTTGGTCACAGTAATCGGAGAGCCTGTTCCTGGTGCAGACAGGTAAGATTTCCTGAGACTATCCCTAAAGTCTGTGTTCAAGGAAGAAATCAAACTTCCAAACCTTTAAAGTGATAAGAATACAGTAAAAGTCTAATTCTGGCACTGCTAGCTGACCTCCATCATCACTGTGAAACAATAATCAGTTAACAGACATTGAAAAGGTGTTCATACCTCTCACTTTTTTTTTTTACATATTGACTATTAATAACTACAAACTTATATGTACTTTATAAAAAAATATGTATCAGGGAAACATAAAGTTGTGCAAGGAAACAGATGTGTGGGAAAAAAGATCTGATGAGAATGCAGTTTATTACAATCTATTAAAGCTAAGCAGCCCGGTCAAAGAAGTATTAAAAAATGTTGGTTAAATTACTTAGAATGGATCAATATCCTGGGATCCTAATAAGATTCATAGAAACCTGCCGTTGTTATTTGCCAAAATGTTAAAAGTTGAAGGGAAAATAATGTTGATGTACATATTTTTATTGTTCATGTGGATTTTAAGGTGTTGTTATTTTGTTTTTTCAGGTTCCAAATTGACTTCATCAAAGGTCCGGATGTCGTCTTTCACTTCAACCCACGCTTTAATGAGCAAAGCATTGTGCGAAACTCCCACCTAGGAGGCTACTGGGGCCCAGAGGAGCGAGAGGGGCCCTTCCCGTTCGCTCAGGGCCGCCGCTTTGAGGTACAACTTTCATGAACTATCACAATGAGGAGAATTTAGATTTTCTCTGCACGGCCTGCATCAAACATGCTCTCGCGTTACGATGCCACCTAAAGGGGTTACTAAGCAATTTCATGCTGAAACTACTCAAGCTTTTTATTTTTTCTTATTTTTATTTATTCTCCTGAAAGCTTCGATTTTTTTCCTGCTTTGGGGTAGAACATCGAATATAAATAAAGTTTTCTTTTTTTTACAACTCGGCATGTTTCAACTCTTTCAGTTGAAGATCCTTGTAGAGGAGGACATGTTCAAAGTCGCCGTGGACGGCACCCACCTGCTGGAGTACGAGCACAGGGTCGGCGGCCTGGAGGAGGTGACCGTGCTGCGGGTTACTGGAGACGTCGTTCTCTACAGCGCGGCCCCCAGCATGATCTGAATCAACAGCCAATTATTAACCCGAGTATCCGACGCCCTGCCTCAATGTATACGAGATCCCCTCAGACACGTAGAGTCTGCTGACGGAGTTGCGCGTACAGCCAGCAGAGTGCAATTTTCCCTCAAACGGCACATTTATTGCAGCAGATTGAATAAGGCTTGGGCTTGATAATCTTTCATTTTTATTTTTATTTTTTCCTACTGGATGAAATCTCCTTTAAAAATATCACATTCTTACTTTACATTTAATTAACTTTTCTTTTCCTTTTAGTTTCCGACTTTTTTTTAAAATCCGATTCTAATCAAATAAAAGATTGAGTGAAGTAAATGTATGACAAATTATATAGTAAAAATTATTAATTTATTAATAAAAAAGAAGAAGCTTAGAAGGAAGGAAGAAGCTTTCTTAAATTTGTATTGAGGAGTGTTTGGTTTACATGTGTTTTTTTTCATAAAGTAATAAACTTCTGCATGAAAGTGTGAGGCTGAAAATTCACCTTTATTTTTGATGCTGAATCACGATCCTCTGGAGTCACAAAAAATAGGCTACTCATAAAGTCTCTTGAAACGTAAGTATTTATATACAGTCCTTGAACCTCTTCCCTCCAGCTGTTCTCCTGAGCTCCTTTAGAGGTTGTTGAAATGTTTTCAAACAGCAGAGAATGGGAATTAATCTTTAAATAAAACTGTATCTGGGAGTGATGGATTTATTATTTTATTTTTTTTGATGTGCCAAAGAGAAGTGGTACATATTTTGAATTTCAAAATAAAAACAACATAATTCAACTTGTCAGTCGTCACTTGTTTTTACATTTAGTCAGTATGAGAATATTAATTGATATTTTTAAGATTTTGGAAATCTCTTGGTTCAGTCAAGCCAACAGAACTTGGTCTTGGTAAAAGCTAAAGCGTTGTGGTTCAGCTCACAGATTTACTATGTGTCCCATAGACATTATTATGTGCTGTATGTTTAAGCTAGTTTTTATTGCAAAAATTTAAGTTGTGTTCTCGTTCAACCTAAAATAAACCTAAATCTTTCCACTGCTCTTTTTTGATTTAGCAAGTGGGTGTTTGAGCAAACTTCTAGAAATCTTGATTCGTTTCACTTTCACATCCAGCAGCTGAACTAATAAAAAAATAATAATAATCTGCATTAGTATCAGGAATCAGATGAGTCATAATAATCTGGATCAAGATAAATTTAGGAGTTTAGACTTTTGACCTTATTTGACTTTTAGTGTATTTATTTTTATTTTTATAGACTGTCTTGCATTTTCTATTTTAGATGGAAAACAATGTTTTTACATGTAAAATTTTGTATCTCAACTCGTCATACATGAGATCCAAATAAGACAATTAGCCTCCCATTTTTGCGCTTTGCAATGTTTGTTCCACTTTGGTATTTTTTTTATTTTATATGTTGACTAGCTAACTTTTAAACAGGTTTTTAATATGTCAAAATCTTCAGAGGGATTTTTACCAATGAACACAACAACTGTTAAAGTAAAAAAAAAAGCTAAACTTAATCTATTACTCATCAAGTATTCTTAATTATTTAGCAAATAAGAAATATATAATATTATATATGTTTATATTTTAAATGAACCAATATGTTTATTGCAACTTCTCTTTATTTATATATAT
>JAVLVB010000657.1:3121024-3181334 GCA_032876305.1 Orestias chungarensis
GACAGTTATGAGCTGTTAGCATGTCATGACAGTTATGAGCTGTTAGCAAGTCATGACAGTTATGAGCTGTTAGCATGTCATGACAGTTATGAGCTGTTAGCATGTCATGAGAGTTATGAGCTGTTAGCATGTCATGACAGTTATGAGCTATTAGCATGTCAGGACAGTTATGAGCTGTTAGCATGTCATTACAGTTATGAGCTGTTAGTATGCCGTGACAGTTATGAGCTGTTAGCATGCCGTGACAGTTATGAGCTGTTAGCATGTCGTGACAGTTATGAGCTGTTAGCATGTCGTGACAGTTATGAGCTGTTAGCATGTCGTGACAGTTATGAGCTGTTAGCATGTCGTGACAGTTATGAGTCTGTCATACAGTAGCAGTCTTCAGTCAGTGACCTCTTCAGATTCATTGTAAGATTGACAGATTTTTTGTCTGGCCAATGTGTTCTTTATTGAGTAGCATTAGTTTTCATATTGAAACTCTATTGTGTATGTTGTTTCTGCCCAGTCTCTTTTCCTACTGTTGAATGATGAACACCCACTTTAACCAATACCAGCTGAGGTATTCAGTGGTCTCCGTTGTTCTTGGTTCCTTCCTGTATAGCTTTAGTTGGTCTGTTCCATGTTTTCTCCATTTGTGGTTCTCACTGTGGTTAGCTGCAACCCTAAAGCTGTATAAATGTTGTTGTTTTTTAACCCTTAGCTTAAATATGTCAATTTATTTGTTTCTCACTTGTTGAAATTTTTCCACCTACTTCTTTTTTCCCCCGGAAGGTTCTTATTAGGTAATTTCTTGATTTGGACGATTATCGGCTTTGGCTTGGTAAAATTGAACAATAGGGGTTATTCATAAATAATTTATGAATTATAATAAAGGATATCGTCATATGAAAACTGAATGTTCAAATCATGAAAGGCACAAAAACGTTGTAGTTTGTTGCTGCTTTACTTTTTGTGCTGTAATAGGCGTACAGGCCTGCATTTATGCCAGTCTAAATGATTTAAATACAGTGCCCATGACTAATTTGCCCTCTTTTCTGTAATCACAGATTTAGAGTCCTTTGTTTGGATTTTCTAACCTGTATTTTGCATCTTCATCCTCTGTTTTTTCCAGAATTTGCATATGGCGGTCACCCCTTCCCTTTCAGCGGCATCTTCGAAATCAACCCTGGCAACGTTGCTGAGCTGGGAGAGACTTTCAAATTCAAGTGAGCACGCTTCCTTATTTCAGCACGTTGGAGAGACGGGCTCTGATGTAACGCTTTTGTTTATATCGAACAGGGAGGCTATTGTTTTGGGCACCACGGACTTCACAGAGGAGGACATAGATAAGATCATGGAGGAGCTCGGTAAAGAGTTCAGAGGGAACGCCTACCATCTGATGCACAAAAACTGCAACCACTTCTCCTCCTCACTGTCTGAGGTCAGTCTTAAATACTCGTTATCCGAAAGAGCTCGGAAACAAAATAAACATTCTTTGAAAAGACACAAATGTCGTTGTGAGAACATTTAAAGTCAAAAGTGCCTCAATATTATTATTGTTACACATGACAAGCTGTCAGTCCTAATTAAACAAAGCCCTTTGTTAACTAGATTTTTTTTTTACGTACAATGAGGGAATCTTGTTAGATTGATCAGTCATGAAAAATGTCATAATAAGAGTATATATGTAGAAAACAAGAGCACAAATGGTTAATAATAAGTCAGAGTTGTGGCATGTGTTCATTAGTCTGGCCCTTGGAAGAAAAAAAATAGGTAAAACTTAATTGTTAAAATGCAAACATCTAACATTGACCTGTTTATAATTTGACGTCTTAATAAATCTAGATGTTCTTTGAAGGCCTCAGAGGTTAATTTTAATTCCATACCTGATAATAAAGTACTCTTTAGTATCAGAAGAGTTTCTTCACTTTTGCAGGTGTCTTGGGTCTTTAAAAAAATAGTTTGATGATTTTAATTAATAATGATAATAATAGGGACAAGGGTGTACGGAAAATGGATGGATGGATTTTAATTAAGTGGTAAGCAAAACGTGAACAGGTTGGAATACCTTTCCCTGCTATATGCTGCTGTCATCACTTATTTACTTACTTATCTTTGTTTTTCAGTTGCTCTGTGGAAGAGAAATCCCCCGCTGGGTCAACAGACTGGCTTATTTCAGCTCCTGCATCCCCTTTCTGCAGAGCTGCCTACCCAAAGAGTGGTTGACCCCAGCCGCCCTGCAGAGCCACATCAGCCTCGGCCTCCACAAAGAGGAGCAGAATGACTCGAGTGACGAAGACCACTCGTCACCATCCGGCGCGGCCTCCGCTGGTTCGGGCTCCTCCCGCAGCTGTCGCCACACACGGGTGTGAACTTTCCTCTCACGCTCCGATCTCTGGACTCGTATCACTTTTACTGGTGGCTTCAGTAGGCTTGAACAACCAACTGACCTCACACTGTTTGGCCTCTGAATGAAAAGAGACGGCACGCATTCGTCGTCTCATTAGTCCAGAAACTGCTATAAGACTCTTCAGATGTGACAAAAAAGCCTGGAAGAGAACTCAGAGACCCGAATAGTGGCTCCGACTTTAACAATAAACACTTGTAAATGTTACGTTTGTAGAATACTGTTCTTGGTCTTTTCCACAAAATTCAAAACCTGTGTCAGCCTTGTTCCCTACCCGGCCTTCAAAGCTACTTTTGTAGTAAAAGACTTTTTAGTGAGTGATGATACCAAGAAACTGCTTATCGCCGCAAGTCCTCGTTTAATAACCTCTAAGTGGCCTTCAGACGATACTGCTGATTCCAGCTTCTCAACGTGTAACGATTCTGTGGCCATTGTAGAAGACGAACCGGGTCACCCGGGTGGGAGATCAGATTTGACTTTTCCTTGTTTAAGAGAAAATGTTTCATGTTGAGATGATGTCACAGATTAAACTGAGATACGATAGTGGGACAAAGTATTTGAGCTCTTACAGACTTGTTGGGTTTTTTGCTTTTTGTCGGACTCAAATTATCAGACTAATTTTAATAGCATAGATATATAACCTAAGCAGATGCAAAAAAGGTTAAACCAACCTGACAAGAGGTTTAAAAAAAAAAAGATATACCCTATTTTAACGGTAAAATAACTATGGCATTATCACATTTTGGTTAAGTTACAATTACTTTATTAGAACCTGTACAAAAACTGGATGTAAGCGAAATGATCTAACTAAAATACACAATATTTACAAGGTTAAAGAGATTTAAGAATAAATCTGGCAGTGTGAAATGGGTTGCAAACACATTTCTAAGGTTTGGGATTTTAGGGAACCACACTGAGTTACATTAGCGTTGGAGAAAGCGTTGAAAATAATTTAGGACTCATTTATTTAATTTCCCCATGAGATAAATAAAGTATTTTCAATTTGATTGAAGTTAAAAAAAATTGCGTTAAGAATTTTTTTAACATTGCAAAAATAAATGAAAGTCATGATTAATGAATTAACAACAAGAAACAGAAAAAATTGGGCCGATTGGGAAATTTCCAAGACTAAACCCTCTGTTGACCACAATGAACACAAAGGCCCGTCTTTCATTTCCTAAAAACAAAATATGTATGACGTCCCAGGCTTTTAGGAACACATTCCACGAACTGACAGATAACTTGTGTTATTCTTAGAAGTCAGCATTTTAGGGGGGAAGAAACGTCGTATTAACCGACAGTCAAGTTTGGTGGTGGTAGTGTGGTGGTCTGCGGTTGCTTTTCCACTTCAGGATGGATAATTTGCCGTGATAAATGGAACCAAAAAAATTTCTAAAAACAAAATTGCTTATGAGTTGGTAAATTCTCTCAGGCTCTCCTGGGGTATACAGTAGGTTTATTTGGTGAGTTATAATCAGAACTGTCCAACTAATGATCCCCAACAAGATAAAATCCTGACCATTCATGGATTTTAGCTAACTTAATATATTTAAGGCCTTAAGACATCAGACAGGCATGGTTCTCTACAGGGTAAAGAGGGGTTGCTTGTCTTTCTAAGGTAAAAACCCCAAAACAAAACAGAACAAAAGTACCAATCTAAGTAACCAAGTCCAAGTCATCTGACTAAGATTTATTAGGACACCTAGAAAATTTCTATTATTGCTGAAAACATCTAATGAATTGTAAAAATGTAGAAAAAGCAATCGTTTATTCCTGAAAGAGATGATCTGTTTAAAAATCTTTTTACTCACCTTGTCTGACTTTAAATCGGATGCAACATTTCTATTGACGAAAGCGAAACAAGAAATCTGTGAAGGGGCAAATACTTTTGACTTATCTTGAGTCGTCGTGTTAACATTCTCATGATCTTTTTGTGGTAGAAACTCTACTGGGAATTATCGCCTGAACAAGCCATTAGCTGAGCAGCCAGTTCCTTAATGGTTGCAAACAATCACCAGTGAAAACTTTAGGTTTTAACAGCTGCAGTTCATTGACCTGAGAGAAAAGGTTCTAGCTGCTGTTCTCTCAGTTACTGACTCTGTGACCTAGTAATGTTTTCTGACTACTGTTTTATAACCAAGGGATATTTTGTACTGTTAAAGTTTTTTCCAGACAGAGTTGGCTAAACGGCCTTTTCGTCATTAGAACTACAGAGATGGCGGTGCTGAGTAAAAGTGGAGTCGATATCTGTTATTTCCCTTCTGTCAACAGTCTAATATGTCGTCTGTGCGGTTACTGTGAGTTCAGCTTTAGTATCTAGATTGGCCCTCCTAAAGGTCATAGTTCAGCCCGCTGTATTGACTTCTTAAACTGTTTGATGTGCCAACGGCATAACACAAAAAATTAAAAATCCCGATCTGTTTTAAGGGATTATGTGCTAAACTGTTTCTACCTTAGCACTAGCTGCACAGCAGGATAAGTTCCTGAATGTCTCTGGGTTTAGACGCATGATTATCTTCTGTGAAAAAACTAACAAAAAGATGGATTGTTTTGCCACCAGATTTTTTTTATTAATGTGATGATTATGCAAGCCACATGTTAGAGGTTCAGCAAAGAAGATTTTGAGACCCTTGGGCCTCTCAGGTCTGCCCACCTGTGACTGATCCCTTAAAGCTGTCATGATGTGGAAAATTGTCACCAAGAACAGCATGACTCCAAACAGCAAGAAAAATGACAATGCATTGAGTCCTATTTGCGTTTTCATGGCAGTTGCTTGGCAACTGGGGATAATATTGTATCATTTTCGAGTATGTAGATTTGTTTTCTAATTTTATAAATTGTAAAACTTTAGCGCCATCTACCTTGGCGTTCTGTTGCTGAAATAAGTACAGACATCAGTAAAGTTGAAGTCAATCATGTCTTCATGGCTGCTGACCTAACCTCTGCACAAAGAATAGTCTTGAAGGCACAGCGTCTTGTTGAAGTATTATCAGCTTTTAATCTTTTTCACTTTTTTTCTTTTATGTTACAACCACAAATCTCACTTAGGTGTGTGGTTGCAAAAGTGAAAGCAAAATACTGTTACGTATGATCAGATCACTTTTGTCCCCCTACATGGCTTGTGGGAAACTATAAGCTAGACTTCTTTTATCATTCCTTACACAATGACCTTTTTACCAATTACTATCTGTCTGATTTAGATCTCAGCAAAAGTCTGTTAAGCTGAAAGGGCAGATCTTGGTGTGTTTGCAGTTGTGCCACACTGTTTGGATTTTTAGATGATGGATCCTATGTTTTTATGCTCTTCAACATCAGAGGCCAATGAACAACAGTCCTTTTAAGAGATAAAATTACACACATGATGTCTAAAGCAGTCAATATTATTCTCAGGTACCAGTAAAGGTAAAAGGGACTGAAATAAATTGTACACTTCTTATAACTGTTTTGGTAAAAGTGTTGGTTTTTGGTCTGTCTGGTTAAATTCTAGGAAAACAAATAAAAGAATGTGGTTGCAGTGAAAAAGTGAGAAACGCTGAAGGTGCACAAAAGGCTATTGAAGTAACTGTGCCTCCTTTCTTTAACACAGGTTTAAGTTTTTCCCTTGAAACAACTGCTTTGTGAGAATAAAGGTGTTCTTGTTAACTGCAGGACAGCCTAAGGTCGCAAGGATCATGTGCATGTATTGTCCTGAACAAGTGGGTACTAGTAGGGATGTTTTAGCTGTTTTAGGTAAATTAAATCAACATTTTTCACAATTTTTGATCTTGTGCCCGAGCTTATAAATATATCACTTCTAATTTAAAACAAGCATATTAGATAATAATTCTTTGTAGCCCTTGATATGTCTTATAGAACCAGATTTTTGCATCCCCCTATTCTAATTGAAAGCAGTGGGATTGATCCTTTAAAAACCATTGGTTTTATTCTAATAATAATAATCGTGCTCACAGGCATAATAGCAGACGTACACATAAATCACAGTGAAACCGGCTTCTGTGTGTTATTTGACCCTAGTTGGTGTAAGATTGCATGAATTCAATCATTTTTCCTGGTCGTGCTATTGTGCTGCGTTGATGAACGGCCGTCCTCTCTCAGGAAGGAAATCACATGGCTTCTAGTACAACTGACTGCCCTCTCTATTCCTGCCTAACCCCACAGGGAATAGATTTAAAAGGGCAGATGAATCAATTTATTTCTTGCTGAATGGGCTGTGTACCCACTGAGATGCTTTGATGTTCTTCTTTTCACCAGGTTTATGGTGTTCCCACCCTCAGTATTCTTTTTGGATTTTGTAAAGCTGTACTGTGATCAGTATTAAGTCCTGAAATCTCTTTTTACACAGCTGGCCGGTCTTTTCTTTCTTGGTTATCGTGTCTGTCAAAAATTGTATGTCCCTCTTCCCAACCCTATAAATTCCAAGAATGACGATAAGATTAGAATAAAGAGATTGACTCCAACACGATCCTGTCTTTGTTTTTGTGAAAATGGACAGGCACGTCTAGTGTGCAGCCTCCTGCAAGTGCACATGTGCATAACGTCTGCCCATGACCGAAAATGTGAAAGAATACACTTCTGACAGATTTTCTTTCTTATTGTAGCATTTAGGAAACCTAGATAATTTTGCTAATTCTAACAGATGTAAAATAAGAGATGCTCAGTCTAATTCAGTCTCTAGTCTTTGGGAATGTGTGGTTTCAACTGTATAATTAATAAATAAAAATTAAAAAAAACATATTTAGACACAGATACACATGTTTAGATTAAACAACTTAATAAACATGGCGTTGAAGCTAATTAAGTCATATTTCTTTTTTTCTTTTTTTGTGTGACTTCTTCCTCTTTTTTTCTCATCAAACAATTTATTTATATTTAGTTTATTTTTGTCGACAATTAGATGATTACATTTTTTTTCCTCTTATCTTTGCACTAACTTTAATAAGGGAAAGAATGTAACTTTGGTTATTATTACAAACGACTGCTGGTAATAATGCTAATGTTATTGAGATCTTGTCTTTTTTATTATATTATTCTATTCTAGAGGCGAATCTACAGCTATTAAGCCGTAGGACAAAAACAACACGTAACGTAGCAGATCCGGTGAATACACCCATATGGGTTGCCAGGTAGTCGTTTCATCCTTCCTTTATAAGAAATATGTTTTACGCTTATTTGTTTATTTTATTTAGTTAACTTAGGTGATTCATGTAATATTTGTTGGTTTTCCTTCTAAAATACAATATCTTATAACATTGTATAAACCACGTTATATAAACTACATTGAAAAATGTAGTTTATATAACATTTCGAGGCGCTCATCAGCGCAGTCCCCAGTTACCTGGCAACCAACAGCCGGGCTATAGTATTTCCTCCTCTGCGAGCTCATTCGCCATTTTGTTCCAGTTTTTCTAGGTGACCTACATTTGGTCGACGGGCTTCAACTTAAACAACAGTTCAGCTTTCATCGGAAAAAAATAAAGGTAACGTGCTTTACAATCGACGTCGGTTAATTTTAATCAATATGTATTGTTTTTAACTTGGTGGCTCGTTGTTTTTTTGCTTTTAACTTTGACTTTTTTCGTGTCTAACTCTCCTAACTGAAACCAACGTCGAAGCCAGGAAAAAAAAAAAACGTTTTTAGCAGAATCCTGAACAAAACGTAGTTTAAAATAAAAAATGTACGAGTGATTCTGTATGTAAGTTAAATTTAGCTTCGCTAATGTAGGTATTTTGTCGAGATAATTGAAATGAACCACATTGCGCAGCAACGAGGGAGGTAAAGGGCTGAAGGCTCCTGTAGGCCCGAATCCGTTTACGCGTTCTTTAACCAAATGGGTAAAACGTGTTTATTTTTTAAACAAACTTTTACGTCGCTAAATTTGATATAGTAACGTTTATGATTTTGCGGTAGTGTTTTTGAGATTTTTACAGGATTTTTTTTTAAGTGGACAATGTCATGAAATTTGGCCTATCGCGAAAGTCACACAATCCAGGATTGATTATTAGTGATTCGGTCACCATTTTTTCTTATGAGTTTGGTGGTCTTTATTTATTTATTATTGCTTCTTGTAGTGATTCACGGACAGAAAATAGACTATATCCTGATAAACCTCACTGCAGAGCAACACCGGATATAAGGAGCGATTTCTAGGACTATCCAATCAAGTGGTTGGTGGGTGGAGTCACTCGTATTTTATTATTAGACTCCGCCCCACCCCCCAACAGCCAAACCCTGCAATCTGATTGGAGCAATACACTTCTGATCGACATGGCATTAACCAATCAGATGAAATGGAGGAAATCATGGTTTATAGTGCATTAACTTAATTGCAGAAATGTTTTGACTTTTCACCTATAAAACACCTTCTAAAAACATTGACACTTATGAATATTTTTTTAAAAATAGAAGAAAAAAAATACATTAACATTACTTACGGCCCATAACAGAAGTAATGATATCGGATAGAGGCCCAAACTTCAACATCGTTGCATCCCTACATTTGTTTTTTTTGCAATATTTAAAAGTTCCAGTCACAACCTCCCGGTTTGATTAACAAGGACAACATAATTTTGACTGGATTTTGTACCCATAGGAACAATTGAATTTATATTTGCCTTACAAGATGTAAATACACTTAAATAGGGTTAAAAATAATACTTCCAAAAGGACTTAGTTTGTGATTGATGGCATAAAGCAAGTTTTTTTTTAACAGATACAAGAACATTACTACCATGTTTAGCGAGGAAAATAAGTTGCTAGGATCATTGAACTTTTTATTGTCTAAACTAAACTGCTGTTATTGTGATGATATTGGGATGATCACATTTCAAAGCATAATTTTAGTTGTTACTGTTCATAGTTTATTTATTTAAAACCATTTGATAAAACAGGAATGTTTGTGTTATGTGGTTAAATATAAGATTCTCTATATATCCTCTGGTGAAAATACTGGTGATTTATGATCTGTTGATAGACAAATATAATTTGATATTTTTTTCCCTCAAAGAAGGAAATCACTAAGAGGGTAAATCCTCGACAGGATAACGACTAATTCATGTTCCTGGAAAAGGGGTAAATAGTAACGTGTTGAATTAAGATACTGGCAAGCATGACAAAATGTGTGTAAAGTGTTCCTAGGTGGGTAAAACCATTTGTCTGTTTGCGTCCTTCAACCTTGCCAAACCAGGTCACACACCGACATCTTTATCTGCCATTGTTTGCAAATATGCATGCTATCTCATTTTAGCAAGGAGCAAGATGAGTAGCAGTCGAGTCTTCATCGGCCACTTGAGCACGCATGCAAGAGAAAGAGACGTGGAGAAGTTCTTCAAGGGATATGGACACATTAGAGAGATCAACTTGAAAAATGGATTTGGTTTTGTGGTAAGTTAAAAAATAAACTTGTAAAAAAAATTGTTTGATCCGAATTTGTTCATTTGTGGCCTAAGAAAAAATCATGTTATTTATTTTTTTAGGAATTTGATGACCACAGAGACGCAGACGATGCTGTGTACGAGTTGAACGGGAAAGAATTGTGCAGTGAAAGGTAAACATTTTTCAGTCAAGGACTTCATTGTTTATTGCCCTGTTTGAATTGTTTAAAAGTTCAGGGTTATCGGAGTAGCTGGCAAGCAGTTGAACTTATCTCCCCATAACTCAGCAGTTTATTTTTATTCCTTTTGTCTTTACTCTTGTGATTTAGTGAACTTTCACCTTAATCAGTTGTTTATATGTTTTTTCTCAGGGTCACTATTGAGCATGCTCGCTCTAGGAGAGGAAGAGGAGGCGGACCCCCTGGGATGGGACGTTTTGGGGGCGGCGGCGGCGGTGGTGGTGGTGGTGGTGGTAGTGGTGGCGGCGGCGGCAGCAGTGGCGGATTTCGCCAATCCCGCAATACCAGAGCTAGGTAGATTACTCGGTTATCTTTTCTGGTTTCTTTCATAACATATCTAAAGAAACTTGCCTTTTTGTTAAGTACAAATTAAAAACTATTTGTTTTTCCTCTTAGTGAAACCACTAATTCAGGTTAACATTGTATCGTTATTATCTTTTTTCTAAAATTATGTCACTACTGTCCTATGTATAGTAGGGCACTAATTCGAGTTACACACAAATAAAAACAATATTTTGCTGGAAAAACAAACCTATATTGCAAACTGAGAAGTATGTTGTTTTTATTGTAAGTTCATTTTTCCCAGTTGGGTGTAACAACTCTTTTTAAACTTTTCTATGAAGGTATGGACCTCCAATGCGAACTGATCACCGGCTTATTGTGGAGAACCTCTCGTCCCGGGTCAGCTGGCAGGTATGAAATGACATTAATTAAAATTTATTTTAGCCTCTTCTCACATGTTTTAATAGTAAAATGATAGCTTCTGTTTTGGCTAATGATTTCATGAACATTATTAAATCCACGTTTTTGTGAAATTGGCAACAAAAAAAGTTATTTCTTTTTAGTGTAATTTATTTGATTACATTTTCCCCAAAATAATGTTACTACTGTTAGTATTTTCTTTTTTTTTTACCAAAACTTTTTTTTTTTTAGTAAACAGCTCCTCTGGTATGGTTTCCTTTTTATATCAGAGGGTAAATAAACATCCTCCACTTGGGGGTCAGAAGTATGTAGCGCCCTCTGCTGGTTGTTTTTTTTCTGAATAGTGTCCATTTGGTGCCTTTCCTTACACGCAGTTGCTGCCGGTCTAAGGTCTTGGCTGGTCCCGTAGCGGTGAAAGTGGTCTAGCGCAGGATACGGTAGCCTTAGGAGGGCCGTAGCCACAGTCTGGAGGTTCTGTGGGCTGGCATTCTCGGCTGCCGGAACCCCCCTCAAATCCACGGCCTCCTACAGTCTCTCTATTGGGGCAATTTCTGTGGCTGATGGAGCTGGGGGGTGTTGAGTCGGGCACACATCACACCCCCTACATTCTCTCTGGTGGTTCCTTACTTGAGGAGGCCGGATTCAGATGCAAGGCTGAGAGCATTTCTCGAGGGCGTTTCTCAAGGGCTTTACACTGCATTGGTTCCCATTTGCTATTTGGACAAGTGGCTCTATGCTATTATCTACCTGGTTTTGGAGCGGTAAGTAGCATAAACTCATGTGATTGGGGTTATTTTATTTTTATATTTTGTAGGGTCGGGTGGTAGAAGGGTGAAGAGTTAGCCTCTAAAGGGAATCATGTAAACAGTTGATCCCCCCAGTCATTTATTAAAAATTAAGAACAGTTTAATTCAAGGAGTTATTTATCCCACAATCTTTTATGCGCATTTGACTAAGAAAAGTTGAGTATTGGCATCAAATTTATCAAAAGTTTTGTCTGTTTCCTGTAAAGTGGTTCACTTTACGGGTTAATTTGGCCTTTTAATAATATATTTAAGTAGTAAATTATAATTTCCTTGGATTATTTGCACACTGTTGCAGAAAAGGGCAAACCCTGTCCTCAAAACAATTTATGGCTCTCTTGTTTACACTTCATCTGAAATAGTATCTTATAAAAATGTGGTAAGAGGTTAGAGTTGGGTTACTAATGATTTTATTTAATGGGTTTTTGCTGCTTCGTCATTTCTTTGGTTCCAGGTCCGAGAAGTTTCTCATTGATTCATCGTGTTTAACTCCCTTACTAAGTGAATGTTATCCTCTTGACATAGGACCTTAAAGACCTGATGAGAAAGGCAGGGGAAGTTACCTTTGTGGACGCACACAGGCCCACTAAAAATGAAGGGTGAGTTGTTCTTTCACGAGCTGAAAGGTCGTCTTAGCTTTGGCTTTGTTTCGTTCAAATTATGGATGTCTCGCCGTTTTGTTTGAATGCAGGGTGGTCGAGTTTGCATCTCGCTATGATATGAAGAATGCCATGTCCAAACTTGATGGAACAGAACTAAACGGACGCAAGCTGAAGATGTTTGAGGACAGTAGGAGGTGAGACATTTTACAATTAAAAGCTTTTTTACTTCTAGCATGAAAATGTAGCCAATGTTAAGTAATTGTTGTTTTTCTGCTCTGTCAACAGGAGCCGCTCTCGCAGCTATTCCCGCTCCAGGAGCCGCTCTAGGAGTCACTCCAGGAGCCGCAGCCGAAGTCGTAGCCGCAGCCGTTCCAGGAGCCACTCCAGATCTCCAAGCCGCACCCCAGAGAAGAAGACATCTGGAGGGAGCAAACCTGCAGCCAAATCCCCATCCAGGTCTAAATCCCGCTCAAAATCCCGCTCCAGGTCTCGCTCCCCCGCTCCTGCTGAAAATGGGAAGTCCCGTTCCAGATCCCGCTCACGTTCCCGCTCACGTTCCCGCTCACGTTCCCGCTCCCGCTCTGCCTCGCCAGATGGCAAAAACTAAGACAGGGGGGGTCCGCTGTCAGTCAGAAGAAAGATTCAGAGTAGTTTCTGACGAGCCTAACTAGTGGCTTGTGTATTTTTATCAAAGGGGAGACGAGACCTTATATGGGGTCTTTTGAAGGTGAAAACACTTTGTATAAATTGGGCTTTTTGGTGAGCTTTCAGTTTGAGTCTTATTTCACTTGAGTTAAATTATTGTAAACGAAATGAAAACGTTTGATTCTCGTGGCCCCTTCATATCAGTGGTAAAACAGTCCAGCATTAGCTGTTTATTTTCCCCTCATTCAGTTTACTTTGTCACAATCTTTGTGGGAATAAACATTTGAATGATTTTGTTGGTAATACAAAAGAATATCTTTGCTCTTAAAAACCAATCCTTCTTCTGACGAGGCATCTATCTGTGTTTAAAATTTGATATTTGAACACATAAGCATCTGAGGAGTTTTATTTTAGTTTGGCTATCTGAAATGCAGGTTTTCAGTATGTCTTATTGTAGTCAGTGTTTTCCCTGATTTCCTTTTTTTCTCTAAAATGGGAGTCTTGACACAAGTTTGCTTGTAAATGTTGCTTAATTAGAGCTGATGAATCTATATATTGTGATTTTTGTTTTTTGTTTACTGTGTGTTTAAAAAAATTCACACGTTTGCATTTTCAACTCAATTCTTTTATTAACTGTGAAATGTATCAGTCGCTCTGTCCTACACTTATTGTGCAGTACAAATGTGAACTGAATTCTTTCTTTTTGCTTTAATAAAAAAATAAACTTCAGTGTAAAAACTAAAAACGTTTGTGTTTTTAATTGCACTACAGTGGGATAAACAGAAAAACGAAAGTCAAACTAGAACTTGTCGGAAGCTTTTAAAAAGTAAGTTTTATGTAGGAAAATAAAACTTTCTGACCCAAATTGCAAAGAGGATCAGTCTAGTAACCTAAAGTAACAGCCGTATGAATGTTCTGAAGCATTACTGAGAACTGTAAGCTTAGCAGAGCTGGAGCTGTTCTCCTTGTCATGGGTCTTCATAAATTTCATTTTGTCCCAAATTGAGGGACAGCAAGTGGCCATTGTTGACAAACCGTGGTAATCTGTGGATCAATATAGTAACAGCTAATCCAGCAAGACAAAAGAAAAATGCCCTTCTTCCCTGACAGAACACCACTTTAAGCTCTTCAAAGCTGCTGCTTTAAATCATAAATGGTTTAAAAGAAATACATATTCTTAAAAAAAAAAAAAAAGTGGTCTGCTTCTATGTTTTGGTTTGTCTCAGGGTGACTTTTTTTAAAGCTTTAGCTTAGAGTAAGGTCTTTTATAATCTTTGCCTCTATAGTAAATATATAGTAGTTGCTATTGATTACATGCAGTTTAACATAAACATATAATTTGCTGATCACTGTAATACAGTGGATAGTATTCACACCTTCTCTGATTATATTACAAATGTACACAGTTACATCAAATTGTTGCATTTCTTCCAGTTTAAACCCAATAGATTAAATCTTTTTGCCCTATTTTTAGGGCTCTAAAACTCTTCACTATTGTTTATGTTTTTTATGTTTAAGCGACTTAGAACTCGTACACAATGTTACACTTATAAATCTGACCATAAACTATATATTTTTTATTATAGAGATAAAAAAAAAGTCAGAGTCAGTGGTGACAGTGAAGAGATAAGAGGGAAATACAGACAGAGTAATAGAGGGTGTATAGAGGTTAGGATAGGAGATGCTCTTTGAAGAGGTGATTGTGAAGTCTGGGACTTTTTATCATATACGATATTTAGATTTGTAAAAACATATTAATAGTATTTACTGACAGGACATTTCTCTGCAGAATGACTTTTATTTGTACTCTTTCTTCACATCCAGATACATTGTACCACCAACCAGTGCTGCATTGCCATAGAGAAGTGTATGAGGGGTGATTAGTGCTCTGAACAAAACTGACTGACAGCATTGCTGGTATGAAAATGCATCTGACTCCATTGGTTCGTTTTTTATTTTTTTACTTTACCTCCAGATTCTTACTTAGATCTTAACAGAGATCTTACAACACCAGTTCATAATCCAATGTGGCTGTCACAGGTATAAATCTGTAAAAGTTGTCGCAGTAAGCACTTCGTTTGTGGTTCAGCATCTAGTTGTGAACATGTTGTGTTAGCTGCTTTATGTATTGTTAATATTAGTTACTCTTTCACTGAACACGACAACATTGCATGTCATGATAGTTTTCAGGTCTGTCGGACCGGAGACCTAAAAGTTGCAGGAGGTAAATGATTCCACAGGCGACACGATCCTGTGGAAGAATGCTGACTAAATAAACTTCAAGAAGAAAGTCATTGACCCCTTCACAAGGTCATTGCTAAGGAAGGGGGTTTCTGCAGGCATACTCATGAAAAGTTGAGTGGAAGGAAGACAGTATAAAAAGATGCACCAGAGACAGAACCTCGCTGCTGCTCGGCAGTCCAACGTCCTCTTTTGGATAAAACTGTCTTGTTTTTTTTCATTTGGATGAGTGGAGACAAACACAGCTTTAGATTTGTAAAGCCTTTATTCTGGATATGTATGCCGGAAGTAGATTTCTCCAGGCACTGCTGCTACCAGGAAGCTGCTTTAATTCACTCCAGGCCTGTATGGACGGTTTTCTACTCGCTCCACATTTAACATCCTGAACAACTCCCACTGCCACTGCTGCACATGATTTCATCCATTTCTGTTATCTACGTTTGATTATTCATTTTTTTTGTGAGTTTGAATGTCACGAGTTATTGTGGCTGTCTGATAGAGGAATCTCAGTCAATAAAAAAGCGAAACAATCTATTGATATGTTTTACGCATTTTTACTTTTACCTTGATAATTTTAAATTAGACATAGATGCGCGCATTTATCATGCATTACGGTAAAGGATCAGCACGGCTGCTGTTGCAGGTAAAAATCAATAAAACACATCAAAATGTATAGAAAATGTGACATATTACTCTTCAGAAAATGTGGCTCTATGAAAAATCTGTTACTGCTTGTATGGCAAACTTGTACGTGTCCCTTCAAATTTACCAAATATAAATACTTAACTTAAAGCGCAAAGTTAGGTCTGAGTGGTTAAAAAATGTACACGTCTTCTGATTTGGTGTAAATCTCTAGTTTTAGGTGCATGAAATCAAACCTGAAAAGTCATTATAAGGTCCTTTGACTTGGTGGTTTTTTTCATCAAAAAAAGAGATATTTATTCTGCATATTGATTACGTATTACACAGTAATATGTGCATTCATAAATACACATTTTTCATTTTGTCTTAATGTTATTTATTTATTTTTTCTCCACCTACATCGGACCCCGCCCACTTCTCTTGCACCGTAATGCACCACATATGTGCGCCGCTGAGCTTTTTTGATTTCCCAGCGTCCCCTCTGAGCTGCAGAGCCTCTCCTGCGGTCGCTGCGCACGGATCGCCTGTCATACGCGGCGCGGCGTGTTTGGCTCAATCTGCTCGGCTCGGTCCAGCTGCCTGGCTCCGCTCTGGAGGAATGAGCTCGGTGTGCTTCACATAAACACGGACGGACAGACGGACGGACGGTTTGCTGTGTTCGTCGCCCGATCGGCTCGGTGTCAGTCGCTCCCAGCGACAGCATGGCGGAGAGAAGCGGCCGGCTGAGCTTCCCCGGCGGGGGGGCTCTTAACCGACCGGTGCCCATGAACCTGTTTGCAACATGGGACATTGACGGATCCTCCCCGAACTGCATCCCGAGGTAAGGCGCTCGCGTCCGTCCTTGGCGTGCCTTTAAACTTTAAAGCCTCATGTTCTGTCATTAGACAGCCCGCTAACGCTGCAGGAGCGCCGACCCTCTGCTGCACCATCGCGCTCACCGAATGGCTCAAGCAGGCCGTCCGTGTCCGCTCTGCCGTGGTCTGCAGCACCGAGCTTGATGCATAGAGGAAAACAAAGCTGTGTGCCTGCAGAAAAGTCCACAGTGCAGGTGGATGGGTGGGGGGTCCTGCAGGGCATGTGCCGTTCATGATCACCTACTGGAATCATAACAAGCACAGGAAGGTTTTTTTTTTTTGTTGCCTTCAGGTTATCATTTCCTTTCAAGGAGAGAAGGGGCGGAAAAAAAAGCTGATTTCCTGCTTCAGTTTTCACCAGAAATGGGTAAAGTAACCAACATTTGCCATTCAAACAAAAAACAAACAAACAAACAAAAAATAATTAAAGTAAAAGTAAAAAAATATATAGATTTCGGAGAAAAAGATACTCAAGCAGTGATTATCATGTCCAGATAAGTTCTATTGGCACTTATTAACAGACAAAACTATAAAGATATGTGCAAATTCTGGTATTTTGTAGACTACCATGAAAACACCTAGTAATAACATAATTACAAAGTGATAAATCTGAGAAGACAAAGCAGTTTACTAATCAAAATACTCAACATAAAATAGTTAAAGGGCTTCCAGTTGTCAGTGTCTAAAGTGTTCGCTGCAAATTCAAATTCATTTCCAAATATCGTATGAGATAGAAACTAACATAAGCTCAACAAACAGGGCGTCTCACTTTAAATAAGCTGTAGGTTCGTGTTCGTGTCTGAGGGTTTGGTGTTTATAACGTCGTTGTGTTTCAGTGAGGTTACCCTCAGTGGGAGGAGTACCCAGAAATTTGAATCAAGTAAGAGAAGTAAGCCATACCTCATAATAATATTACTAAAGGAAAAGTAGAGAGTCAAGCAAAACTGCTGATTAAAATATTTAGATTTTATAACAAAGATACTCAGGTCAATGTAACCGAGTAAATGTAACTAGTCACTGCCCAGCTTTGGATGTAATTTACATTCAAATGAACCGAACATTTCTGATGTAGTTTGAACATCCACAGCAGGTTTGCTGCATGCTTCAGATCTCCAGACAGAATCGAAAATCAACCTAAAATTGACATTTTTATCTTCACTGTTGCTCAAATCAAGTCGTCCCTTCACTCTGTTTTCATTAGTTTTCTTTAAAAAGCTTATTATGTACTTATTAGCACGCTTTAACAATATTCTACGTTTGATCCTAATATTGTTCTATATTTGATTGCAATGGAAAAAAAAAATACCAACACTATCCTTAACCACAGCTTTAACAATTCAAACAATGTGTTTTAGTTTTTTTTACATTAGGTGATGCCAGAAATTAACATTCCTTTAAATAACTTAACACTCAGACTCCTTCTATAGCCTTAAAATCCCAGCCAGAACCTTATTTGACGAGGTCAGGATGACATCCTGCTGTCTAACTTCAGTCGGCAGCTGTCTGGCTCTGCAGAACAGAGATAGATAGAGAGAGAGAAAGCTTTAATTGATGTGGGAATTAGTGTTTTTATTTTATAAGCGAGGACTCTCTCTTCTTGGTTTCCACTCTATCCTCTTTAATTATTTTTTTGCCTACAATGGACAGAACATCTCGTGGCTTTTAACTCACACAAGACTAATTCATTTCCAGGATGATATTCCGCCGAGTGGATGAGCAGATAAAAGGCCTCGGTAACTGAACAGATGCGTTAGGTCCCTCTGACATGTCAGCAGCGTGAAGCAGCTTTAGTTCGTGGCTTTGTCGGCTCGGTGTCTTCATGTACTTGCGGCAAGGAGTTGTGCTTTTTGCATCGAGTGCTGTCCGTCAGAGCGACGGCAGCAGGATCTAAGCTCGTTAACTCTGTTCCACAACGATCGCGGGAGCCTCTGAAGGCGTTCTGACCGAGACTCTGACCGTTTTTTTTTTTTACTGGTGTTTGTTTCTACTCTGTGGGAAACTGATTTGAATCTCAAGGCTGTTTTCAGTTATGTGAAGGAAACGTGTCTTTAGAAATGCAGCATGTATTTAGCGATCAACTCTTTAGGGTAACGTTTCTCCCAGCTTTGTGCATCTAGAGACTGAACTGTTCCCGCGTTTCTTCTTGGACTGCATGGATTGGAAAGCATGTGCAGGCATCCGTTCTCATTTCGTTCCACAGAACTCTCACTTTCAGAGACGTCCCCCAAGCAAAATAAAGCTCACCGAGGGCCAAAAAATGTTATATGACCTCTTGAAAAAATGTCGTTAATAAATATCTACTAAATAAGATGTATTGTACATAATAAAGAACCAACATTACAACAAACTTTTTTTTTTTAAACGTTAGAAAATGTGTGTGTATTAATGGTTATTTTAATTTCACGCTGTTGTGGAAATTCAACACAATTATTTCAAGCAAAAATGTCAAAGCCTACTTTAGTTATTGCATGTCTGTTCAAAAACAATCGCTGCGTCCTGGTTGATTTCCAAAGAGCCAGTGAACCTCCAACCTTTATTTATCTGTTCGTCTCGAACTAAAGTTGTTGAAAGCATCCCCACAGCATGATGCTTCCAGGACCATGTTTATAGTGGCATTCGTCAGCTTGGCTGTGTTTAGGATGTAAAGTTCAAGTTTGGTCTCATGTGAGCAGAACACCCTCTACCCCGTGTCTTTTGTCTCCACGTTAGACATCAGCTTTACATCTAATGTTAAACAGACATATTTTTATTCTTTTTCGATTTGAGCTGTTTTTTTTTTGTATGTTTTTTTTATGAAGACCAGATACGTGGAACAAAAATACACAATGTTCCTGTCAGTGATCGATAAGTTTGGGATTTGGAAATGGATGAAGTTACACTCCAATTGACTTTTCATATAAGCGGCACTCAGTGGAGGTTTCACTAAACAGGTGACCTTTTAATTATTATAATATTATTAATATTATTTTAGTTGGATCAACTGATGAGGTACTTCCATCCGTGTTTTTTTTAAATAATAACTGAAAACGAAGCAAAAATGACCAAAAGGTGGGAATAAAAACTTACCTCGCCTTGCAAATGTATTCATATCTGCAACTGTAAACTTTTCTGTGAAGTTTTAAATGACTGGATCGGATCTGACTGGTTTTAACTTTTGTCAAGTCTAACGCTGCAGCTTGGTGAAGCTTACCGAAATCTCTCCAGCGTTCATTCATCAGTCGTTCGCCATTAACGGAGCCAATCGGAAAATTAGACATTTGCCTAACGCCCGGAGGACAGGGCTACAATGTTTTCCGAGTTCAATTTCTGAATATTCATAAGGGTTGCCTACTGCAGTTCTAAAACAGAGAGTCAGTGTAACAGGGCCGGACTGGGAGAGGTTTTCAGGCCAGGAGTCCATCATGTAACCAGGCCACCCTGGGCTTGCCACGCATGCATGTTTCCACACATACATGTTCACACCTAAATGCATGGGCACAAGCAAAACGCATTTGTGTACGTGTGCACACACACTTATAGCAAATTCCAAATAAGAGGCCACCTATTAGACCTACTGTAACTTCTGAGGTTGTAATATACAGCAACTTTACTGCTGTAAATGCAGTATTACTAAGATAATAAAGATTTTACATTATAATAAGTGTCTAAGTTAGAGCTTTACATACTCAAGTCATGTAAAGAATCAACTGCCTCAGTGGCACATCATCATACCGGGGAAAACTAATGAACCCCAACCTACAGTAAATCCAAGGTTGGAATATACAAATGTTCATGTTTGGTCTGGGATACATGTTGGGATACATAACAGAGAATCAGCAACACAATCACTTAATACAAAAACGCTATAAGTCCAAGAAAGCTATTATTACATTTGAGAGCCACTTATGTCTATGCTAGCATCTGGTAGTGTTCATGTGTTGTGGCTCTACTGTAGAAATGGTTTTGTAACTTCTCCCAAATGCTCTAATTCTCCTGAAGTACCAGCAGGACTAGTGTCATCACCACCTTTGAATAGCAAACATATGTTTACAGTTTTTCCATAAACTGTATTTCATACAGCGAGATAACTTAGCCTGTCTCCCTGATTTGGCCTTGTACTCGTATACATGATAATGATAAGATTATATCTGATTAGCTGGACAAATAAATAATTTAAAAAGTAAATAATAATAATAAAGTGGCGTGTAAATCAGTGATTTTAACTTCCCAGTCCTTATCTTAATTTCAAGGCTAAACCTATATAGGCTCCATATTTACACTGTAGACTGAATATGTGCAGCTTCAAGTTCCTTAAGGGGTCTCCGTTTAAACTTTAAACAAAAAATGTTGGCACAAATATATTAGTATAATTAAAATTAAATATATTTAACCTTAAAATAATATTTGTACCAACATTTTGTGTGTGCGTGTTTTTTTTTTATAACTTACTTGTAATCTTTATTTTAATGGCAACAAGGGGGGGACTGAATAAATAAATCTGTTACTTTTCTGCATTTTGCCGCGTCCTCCTCCAGCGCCTTCCTCTGTTTGTCTCTCTCCCTCTCTGTTCCTTTTACCTCGTTGGAGACCCGAGTCGCTTCTCCTCACTTCTTGGTCGTCGCTCGTTGCGCGAGCTGCAGTCAACAGACACAGGCCACGCCCCTTCCTCCACACCTGTGTGGTTGATACGGACGTTTGGGGCGGGTCTTAATCGAAATAAACCAATCATCTTTCCATCCTCACATGCTGCTGGCCTGAGTGGCTCTATGGCTTGTCCCAGCGCTGGTCTGTCTATCGGATATTCGCACTGCCGGCAGACTAGTTTTTCTGTTTTTACAAAGACGGAGGCCGGCAGGCCAATATTAGGCCGGCGCTTGGGGAATACTCCCGGTTCTCCCTATGGCTAGTCAGGGCCTGCAGTGTAATCATTCACAGCCAGGAGCACATTCACCCTCTGAAATCGAGCTAAAACTTGTCAGTGGTTGCAGAGGAAGTGACCTGAGCGAAGGTTCTGCTTCCAGGTGAAGCCAGAGCTGCAACTGAATGATGTAGGTCAACACATGTTCGTATCAGAATGGCCAATCAAAGCCTCCTCTTATGTCGCGTGGAAGAACTGACTTGAGAATTGGTGCTCGGAGACCCATGACTGTTGAGTGGGAGGCATAACGATGTGCTGCCTCTGCACAGATCTCACGTTCCCCGGGACACGTGCCTCCACATGCTTCATAATCACTTACCAGAAGTGAGGGAGGGGGGGTCCTAATCTACCTTAGTGGTTGCTAGATTGAGGTTGGATTAGTGTTCTCACCCAGGTCGTAGAAGGTAGAACAAGGCGTTCCGGTTTGGCTTTGAGGAGAAATGCTTGGAAAACCACTGAGGGTTGTCATAAATGTGATCCTCCTGTACTCCAAGTGTTCTTCCGTACTGTCTGTGTCATATTCTGAGTGTCAGTGGGGAAGCTATCGCCTCAGATTCATCTTAATGAGAACTCTCAGTGGCTTTTTATGGCTCAGCTTCTCTCTGTTTATCTACATAATTGCACCCAATACTTTCAGATTGAACATTTCAACAGAGCGCCTTGTCAGACCTCCCTCCTACTAATGCAATCAGACTCCTCGCAGTTTTGCCCGCTGAAGTCGCTCGGCTGTTAAACCCCCGAGAGCAGCGAGCCGTGTTTCATAAAAACAGCCTCTGAAGTGGGCATTGGGTGAATTGTTTTCTGCTCATCAGCCCACGGGCGAGAGGCTAAGTGCTGCCAGACACGGGGCCAATTTCAGAGACAGAGCCAGATTGAACGGCCCCTCGGGCAGCAGCTGGAGACCGTAGGCTTTCATATTTGGGCCTGTTGGAGGCGAGAGTGCTGAGATGTCGCTTTGAGCAGCAGGGAGACACTTGCTCTTTTGTGCCCCGGCCTGCTGGGTAGTCACACTACGGGAATTTAGAGTAGGATGGGCTGTGAAGGGGCCCCATTGTCTTATGTTCCCTTTGTGGCTTTTGTTGTCCTGCAGTCCATGTCTTATCTGTACCAATGTTTTTAAGTTTGCTTTATTTTACTGTTCCTTGCTCATAAACCTCGAACTTTCGATACATTTAATCATATTTTAAGCTACAAACTATCATGTCCCATTATAAACTATCACTGATTAATTGTACATCTGTAAGTTTTGGCCCCCATTACAGAGAAGCTAAGATCAGAATCCGTATTTTCATCAGCTTTTCTGTAGCATAAAGGAAGCAGATGAGAGTTTTCCGCACAGAGCACGTCGGATCGCTTAGCAAGCCACTTTTTTGCAGTAATTATTCCCAGCTCAGTGTTTGTGAGTGCGGTCAAAAAGAAAGGAAATCATCCACTCTACCCAAAAATCTTTGCTCTTTATCTCATGTTCCCAATCGGCAGTAATATCAAAATAAACTATTCTACTCACACTTCCTTTCCGATTCAGAGCTTTATTTGCTATTTGGGTTTATAACATAAATTACAGTTACATCGCAATTCTAGTGCAGAGTTTGCAGGTCAGACATTGTCTTGTAAAAATACATTTTCTGTCATCCTTGTGTTTAATTTCTATCTGTATCGTTCATGAATGTTTTTTTAGCTGCTTAATGAAATTGTTCTGTGTTGCAACCAGAATCAGGAACCTACTGAATGCATCCAGCTGCCTAAAAGCATTAAAATTAATTAAACTCAAGGTGCGACCGTCTATTATTTGATGCTTGACTGGCAAAAACACTTATGAAAGTCCCTGGTTCCTCCACTCCGTATCCAGATAGGATGCCACCATAAGAATGCACTTCTTCCTCTATCCATTTAGATTTTGTGCATCCTGAAGACCAAGAGCGTATGGAAAACATTTTTGTTTATTTCAAAAGTGAGATGATTAAATCTGTATTCCATAGGTTTTTTTCATAAGATGACAGTTGAGTGAAATTCCCGCAAACATTTGATATTCCACAGAGTAACATTTGGTTGTGTGTGTTACCAAATGCGTGAAATCAAGGGGGCGTCTGTAAGATAAGCTGCTCCATGTTGTCGCTGCTGCGGCTGGGTTTGGAGGTCAGACAGGGCAGGATGGGAGAAGGACGGTCATATTCCCACTAACCACACACGCCATGCCTTTGAGACGCCTTGTGACCCGGCGGTCCGATCGGTTTTGCCTCCCGCTGACCTCCCTCATGCCTCAGCAGCTCAGTGCCACGCACACCTGCTTCCCTGTCTGCCCTGTTGTGCTCATATTATTGCAGCTCAGACAATATTTGGATTCAGTAGACCTCACAATATTTGTGCAGGAGCGCGACAAAGGCCACCACATGGCAGGCGGCATATGCTCTTCGTTCCTTCCGATAAATTACCCTGGTGTACCTGGACTGAAAGTACAAGACCCTGACACCAACGTCAAGGCGGTAGCCGGTTGATAACCCGAAGGCACAAGCAGCAGAGCGCTTAACAAATGCAAAACATTATTGTTGTTGTTGTTTTAAAATCTTACTCGCACATCCTCATAAAAATGCAAGCATACAGATTTTCAAGCTCAGCCGTCCTTGACCGGCAGTTGTAAATGTTCACCTCGAGGGCAAAGCGCTCTGATCTGCCGCCTGTTTTAGCCCAAACAGACCACAGAGTGGAAGAAAGCAGACAAAAAGGCCAGACATATGAAGCAAGCATATGACAACAGTGCTGTCATAGTAACATACCATATCGTAGTTGGGCTCAGTAAGGTTAGTCTACACCTTTGGATCTGCAGTGATTTTTCTCTTTTCCAGCTCGTTAACGAAAAGCTGTTCTTCTTTTCAAAGGGAGGGTTTTTCACCTGCTATATGTTTTTATTAATTTAAGATCAAGTTTGCGTTTCCTGCTCCAGCTCATCTAATCAGCTACATATTTTCTAACTAAGCGGTAAATGCTCAGGAAATATGTGATGCATCGTTTTAACCATATTTTCACGAGTGGAGGTACTTTACAGGAAGTGCTTATGAAGTGAAAGAGAAAGCTTTGGAAACAATCTTGGCGTTTCAGAAAATGAAACCCTAAAGGCGGTTGATTAAAAGTTCAAGGATGTCCTGCTGCTTCTTGTTTCTGCCATGGCTTCTAACCAAGCATATTTATGCATGGTATCTTATCATATTGCACTAATAAATCTATATAACATGCTAATGCATCCATAATTACTGGATGTGGCCATGGTGGATAAAGCAAGTACATTTCCACAGTTTAAATTTAACGCAATATGTATTCAAAATCAAATTCTAAAATGAATATTTAGAGCTGATACCTTTGTCTGTCTGAAAATATATAAGAACAACACCCAGAATACAGGATATGCTTTCCTAGCTTTGCTCACTTTACAGGTCAGCCGTTATTCTCGTCACCAGCAGAGGCGCCTTGAATGTGGCTGGGCTTATTTTACACCAAAAGCAGTTTGATGGAGTTGACCTTTTGAAGCATCTTTAGTATGTTGTATTGACGTGCTTAGCGCAGGTAACAATAATTACTGTAAAGATTATTCTCTGTGAGTGTATAGTCCAGAGTATATCCTTATCTGAGCTGTGAGGTTTTCACCAGATGGTGCCAACATTTCCAAATTTAGCATTTATTGCGACAAGCAAATCTGCTCAGGTCATGTTTTACATGGCAGTCTGAAGCAGAAGCCCACATTCTCCCACAGAGAAGACATTTTCCTTTAAACTACCTATTTTTCCTCAGACATAATCAGTAAAAGTTAGGGAACATAGCAGCACCTAGCTCTGGTGTATTTAGTGCCATGACTTGTAATAGTTGGGAATATATTAATTCCCTTAAATAGACATGTTAATAAGACAATCTGGGTATTATCCTATGTTTCCTTATCTAAAGGTGAGAACAGATACAGAATATTGTTGTGTGTCTAATCAGGCAAAGGTCAGAGCAGACTGGATGGCTGATATTATATATATATATATATATATATATATATAAATAAATATATATATATATATATATATATATATATATATATATATATATATATATATATATATATATATATATATTTGTGTGTGTGTGTGTATATGTGCATTTTTTATATTATTTTAAAGCTAAATATAGTACTAAAGAGAAAAGGCTAAAAACAATTAAACTTCAGGTTCATGTTGCATTTATATTTTATATTTTACATTCTTTAGTTAAATAGAGGTTTTCACTTTAACTTTCTTTATTTTTACCAATCCCATCTCTCAATCTTAATTGCTAAATTTATGTTTGAAAATGAAACAAAGCGGAGTGAGACAGTGGACTTTACGTGCTTTGTTGTTGTTTTTGTTGTTTTTCTAATCTGTAATACTAAAGCTACCAACTTCAATGCATTTTATTGGGATTTTATGGGATAGACCAACAGAGTCGCCCAGTATTGTGTATGTGTGTGGCTGTTTAGACCTTCCAATATGGCTCTTTTTTTTGGCTTTAGAAAGAACTGATCGATGTTTCTAATTGATTTTAAAAAGTCCACTTATTTTGTCTTTTTTAATTCATTTTTGTGCCAATTATGTGTATTAGTTTTATGACCCCTAGAAGAAAATGTGTCAAACGACTATGAAAAAAGAAGGTGTTTCATTATAAAAAGTAATTAAACTTGTTTCCGAGTAAATGAGGACAAGAATATGCACCTTTGCCAAACTTTTCAGATTTTACTTGGGGAAAAAAAATATTACTTTGTGTTTGTCCCAATTAAAATAGGAACAGATTTGCGCTCAAAAATTGTAAAATCCTCTGATTTTCATTGTCCGCTTCCTTTGGCAACCTAAATCCACAAATCCCTCTTCGTTCAGTTAATAGACGAATTCCATTATTTTTAAAGAGCATCATCGCGTGAAACAGGATTTTCTGTCACTCCTGACTCCGGAGGTGACCTTATTTCTAAATGTGGCTCACATTATGGAAACAGCTCTGTGATTACACGGGCGGTCCTGGGGCCCGTTTACTTGGTTTCCCTGTTCCAGCACTTTCAGGGAGTTTAAATGAGAAAACGAGGTTAACGGGCTGAAAAGGCAGCGAGCGAGGGGAGATGTGGCAAAACTTTGGGACAGATGCACATGAGATTATGCTGCGGCTGGTCGCAAACAGTTGTGGCTTAGTGGCATCTAAGGGAAATCTGTCATTTGTGGCGTTTGCTTTATTGCTGCATCGTCCCTCTTTTACTCATTTGCCTCCACTTTTGTATTTTTAAGGAGAGGGACAGACAATGACTGTCTGTCTCTGTTGGGCTCCTGTTTAAAGTTTGTTGAAACTCTCAACGAAATGAATTGGTGGGACTGATATGCGCATTTAATTTCCACTGTCTCCCAATTACACAGAAAGCAAATGACTTTGACTGGATCATCGTTTGATGATCAAAAGGCATTTGTTCTGCCTCACTTGTGATGCATTACATGTATTATCAGCCTCAACTTGATTAAGAACGCGTGCTTACATTAAAGCTATTATGCATCATAATGTGCAGAAGTCGATGTCAGTTCCTCGCATTTCTGGGTTATAATTCAGTTCCTGTCATCAAAATGGTGACTTCCAGGGAACAATCCAGAATGCAGACATGTCCTCCTCTGAGTGGTCACAGTGCCTTATCCAGGGATGTTAAAGGAAGGTTGAGTAGAAGGGAAATATGCATGTGTGCATATGTGTAGATGAGAAAAAAGGGTCTGGATTTGATGATCAGAAGGTTTATTGGTAGCAGATATGAGGCTCGAAGTGGAAGTACACAGATCCAAAGGCTGGAGAACTCAGGATCACCTGGAGACACCAGAGGAAGGCGTGACGTCAACATCTAGCACCTCTTATACTTCAGGTAACGAGGAAGCGCCATGTAGGTGTGAAAGAGCAACTGTCACATTTCTCGTGTTAAGTTGCTCCTGAAACTTAGACAGCTGTGAAACGTTCTGTCAAATTTATACCAGGACTTAATAACCATCAATGCCAAAAGTGCCAACACCTGCCTTAAGGACTACGACTACGGTGACTGGTCACACTACAGTACTTACCTGACCTAAACTTTAAAAGCTGTACAGCAGGGTTCCGCAAACTCTTTAGACCCTCCACAGTGGCTCCTTATAACTCCACTTAGCAGTTTTTACTATACATTCAAGCATACAATTTCCCCAACGGAAATGGATTTTAAAGTCAATGCGTTTTTTATGACATTGTCAGATTTTTTGTAATAACTGTTTCAATAAAAAAATGTATAAAATAATAGTGCTATAGAATTATATGCCACACAGGCTGATGCTAAAAGAGCCCAGAGCAAGTACTAAGTGCCTGCTGTTCAAAACACAAACATTTTTCAGTAAGATAAGAATCTGTATTAACAATCGTCTTGTCATTGGTCTAAAATTGGATATATATCACTCAGTATGCAATAAATCTTTGAAATAACGTCACTTTTTTGATGAACTTCTAATCTATTGTAGTATTGTAGTATTGTGTCTGTATTTTATTCCCTCTGGTTCCACAGAAACTCTAAACAGGACTTATTGGGGGCTCGCCTTGTTGCGGCAGCCACGGTTAGACAGTAGAGGCGCTGTTTCAGTTCACTCTGGCTCGAGAAACCTTTCCCGAATTCAGAGCACAAATGTAGGTCAGGTTTCTTTTCTAAAAAATAAATAAATAAATCTGGCAGGAGAGCTCAGAAGGCCCAGCATATTGTAGTAATTAGAAGAACCACTGTGCCACGTCAGGCATTTTTGTTCTCCTGGGCGACTGAGTCATGTGACGCACGTCCATGTTTTCCACCGCTCGTATATCTCGAGGTTGGCATCGTGAGCTGAAACCTCTCATCTGTGCCAGTGAACAAATCGCTGAGTGAGTATTCATTATTGCTGCCAGTCAGGGAGACAAATAAATATAAAAATAAATAAAACACCCATTAAGAAGCCTGTGAACATGACCTCTGTGACTCCGCCACACTAGAGCGATCGACTGAAGTCATGGTGTGGGAGAAAAAAGAAGGACTAATGATTCATCATGTTTGTTAACACTGAGTGTATCCAGATCTACTCCAGGGAGTGGGGATGTGTTATTTATTTTATTGTTTTCAGAGCTTTTAGTAAAATAGAAACCATCTCTGTTTATAATCCACAGTAGTTTTGGCAAACCGAAGGTAAAAGCCTCAGTGGAACAGGTGTGACCACATTTTGAAGACATTGCACTGCACCGACGACGCAGAGCTCCCCCGCCATCAAACTGGTGAGAAACAGCCAGCAGAAAAGATGTGGTTGTTGGTTCAGCTGAATTACATGTAGGTAGAGCCGCTGGAGCCTTTAGCTTTTGTTGGTGAGGGCGTGTTTTTAAGCACATTTTCATTCAAACGTTGGATCGTCTGAAAAGATCCAGGTTTAGTGATTCAGGCCTAATGCACTGAAAACAATTACAGGGACATTAAGATCTGTTTTTTTAATAGCATTTAAAATATATGAATGCAGTTACAACATTACATTGTTAGCTGATTTTCTGTGAAGTGCCTTGAGACGACACCTGTTGTAAATTGGCGCTATATAAATAAACTGATTCTTGATTCTTGATTCTAAGCTACGGGTTTCTCCTGATGTGATTGAGCAAAAAATAACTTTTAAAGTATTTCAAAGAAAGCCTTTAATTTTGACATTGGTGCTGTTAAAACAATATGAAATATTAAAGGTAATATATTCTAAGGTCACAGCTGGTCTGTCCTCATGACAGTGGATTGCAAATATAGTTTTGTTTTTAGCTAAAGACGTTCAGAACCGTTAAGAATTAAATGCTACTGCATCATGAAGTAGGAATAAGATTAAAGTCCAATAGCAACTTTACATCACTTTAGAATTAACAGGAACAAGAATCCACTCAATTTTATTAAAGGTTAAAATGTATGTAGTTTTATCACATCTTTCCTTTCTGCAATTTGTGGTTCTATTTTCTTCTTTTTCTGGGGGGAGTATTTTTTATTTTTTTTTGGTTGTTAAACATTTAGCCCCAACGATATTCCTGTTTTAATGAATAGGATATGTAAGTAAATTGAGTCATATATATCTATCAGGAGAAGGTAGAAGGTGTCAGTAGTTTTCAGATCATAACATACAATTTTATTATATTATTAGGCTTTTTATGACCATTGAAATCCTAAATTACCTATATTTTGAAAGGATGGGTTAGTAAATTTCACTGATAACTACAAAAAGGGGAGTAGAAAGGAACAAGATAGCAATGCAAGGGTAGAAAACGTTGGTAGGAATTGGCCTGCAGCTGTCTCTCTTTAATAGGTAAACAACAACCATGGAGATGAATGAACCACTAGCCGTGGAGCAACATGGTCAATCATAGTCATGCTGTATCAGAAAGCAATGCCATGCAACACTAATAATAATGAATAAAAACCTTTTTTCTGTACCAGAACATAAATATGCGGTTTCCAGCTGCGTGCAGGTTCGTTTGCATTATTTGATCTGGAGGGAAATCAGCAGGCAGGTTAGAGAAGATTGATGTTCCAATTTGTGTTTGCTTAGCTTCACTTGACATTCCTTGCCAAGGAGAAAACTGCTTTTAATAGATTAAATCCTATCTGTCAATAAAATGCTCGTACTGAATGAGCTACTTTATGGTTGTTCTCAAACACTACATTTCTGGAGCTTAAATTTAGTTTAATAACATTTATTTTCCCAATACAGACTTGTATTTAATCAGCTTTTCACACACAGAGTGAGGTGGTTGCTGTGTGCTTGGTCTCAGTGTGACCATAAAGGCAATATCGCTCATTTTTACGAACATACAGGTACGTGTGTCCATATTACAGCTGCTCCCTATCTCAGAAATCTGTCAAAGCAACAATAAAAGATCCTGCCCACTGCCTCTTAAAGTCAACAACATGGAGGTGAGCACACATGTGAATGTTCTGTGTTTCATTGTTCGGTTAATTAGCTCTTTAATTGCTCAGACAAAAAATTAAAATGTATGGATGTCTTACAGTCACTGATGAGAACATGTAGTCGTCCTAAAATCAATAAGCCTTGTGTTTGTGCCGGCTGTTAGTTATATTCATTCATAGCTGAGGCCGTAAAAAATCCCTCCGCCATGCAAGGACTTTGCAAGGATGCAGCTGTTAGCAGATCCTACATCATTAAAAAAATAATTTTGTTGCCGATTGACATCGAACATTTACTAAACAAAATCTTTGAGGTCAACATTTTTCTTTAATAACAGTTTTCCAGACTAGTTCTCTGTCTATAATCATAAGCGAAAATAACAGGAACTTCAAACATTTTTAAAATGTGTCTGGTTTTGTTTTTTACCTTATGAACTATGAGAATGGGTGATTTTAATGTAGGAGATGACATATCTAGATATTTAAAGCTCTATAAAAACCCAATATCTACAATATTTCATGCCTAATATGATCTATCATGTGTTTTTTAACCCATAATTTTGAATGCTAAGCTAACTTTACTATTCCCTAATCTCCAAGGGTTGTAATATCTGCAGTTTTAAACTACTGTGGGTCAAATTTAAGTTTGGGTACTGAGCATGTATTAACATAATAATTATTGTCCTTTTTGTTATTGTGGTTTTTTAAATTGTGTTTAATATGATGTGCATGACGTCCCAAAAAAAGAAGAAAAAAAAGATATGTCTAATCTGTAACCTTACTAAACAAAAAGGAAGCACATACTAATGAGTGGCTGGAAATCGGCTTTTTTTCCAATGGCCACAGATAAATGCATGATTAGAGTTGTGGATGTGAACACTTAGCGCAGACGATCTGCAAATGTTCCGACCTGTTGGCCTTGTGATAATTAACGTAGGTGTGCAGCAGTTGGATCGGAGCACCACGCTGCAACCCTGCACATACAAAGCACTCATTTGTATTTTCAGCAAGGCCCCCCACCCATCCCGGGACTTTTGGAGGGCACAGTTAATTGCGTGTTTCTTCAATGGATAGGAGTCTCCTCAACATTGGCAACGGCACTTAAAACTCCAAACTGATGTTTGTCAGCTGCTCCGCGTCGCATAACGCTCATCTCTGTATTTATCTGCCTCACATAATCAACCACAGACAAACAGAAATGTGGCTGGAGAGAAAATTGGTTCCTGTCTCGATGTTGGTTTTCATTAATTCTCAGTCGCTCTTGAAATACATCTCAGTTCGTCCTCCATTTTTAACACATATGCATCCATTATAAATGAAAACATGTCTACATCTGCTTGGAATTAGCTCTAATAATGCCTTTTTCCCCTCTTCTTTGTCTCTAGATTATCATAGTTAAGGATGTCTGGATCTGGGCACATATACAATCTTAAACCTAAATACAAATATTAGATAGGGGTTAAAAAAATACATGTTGATAAATGATTGTTTTTCATGCCTGTTAAACAATTTTAAACAACTAATAAAGACACTTTTTTAGCTTAATGGTGGAGCGCATGGGATTCTTATTGAAATGTGCTGGGAGTTTAAAGTATTTCTGATGTAACCTCTTAAAAAGCTTCCTGGGAACTTTGGAAGTCAGGCAGTCCCACAGCATCACGGATCCTCCACCATTTTTAATGGCGTTCATATGGTTCTACTGAACCCACACACCTGTGGAGGCTAATTGTGTCTGGAAGACAGGGCTTTTTGATGCCTATCTCCCTTACCATCCTGCTTAAAGTGAATTCCTGAGAGAAACTCTTCCCTGTGTTGTGTCATTTTTAAACCGTGGGAACAGAAAGACACATTTCTAATTAGTGCCTCAATACTCTGAACAACCTGAAAACATGTAGTATAAATAATAATACATTTTAGCTTTTTTTTCTTTGCATTTTGCACCTTTGCTAGTGTCACTTGCATGAACCAGACAGGTTCATGCAAGTCAATGAGCGTTACATGCCCAAATGAGTGGCACTACCTCGGCTCTCCTGACATGGGGTGTGCATATCCGCAAAGTGATGGAACCACAATCATTCAATCAAATTATATATATATATATATATAAAAAATTTTTAAAGAAGAATTTAGCATGACTAATGCATTTTTTTACGTCAAGACTTGTGAATGAATCATTTAATCAATATTCCTAGTCTGTTCTCATCCCTGTAGAACCTGTTCCCCAGGCTGTCAGCTTGAAGCGTGAAATGTCTGCGTTTGCTCCGGTTCACCTCCAGTAATTCTTATCTCCCCTGCCATGCTTGTGTTGGAGCCGTAACCTCTCGCTCCTGCCTAAGTTACATTGGTGTCTGATGGCAACTCCTAAAAGTAATAAACTCTCAACGGTCAATTTATCCAGTCTGGGAGTGTGTTAGTGACACTGCTATTGACCTTAAAGGAGCTCCATTACTCCATGGTTCAGGAAAAGTTACTCGGATCTGTGATTCGTTTTGGCTCCAAAGTAAGTAAACATTAGGTAATTGACTTTGTTGGCCAGCAAAGGAACTAGTCAATGCAGATCTAATTAGGTTGTTTTGTTAGAAGAGCATTTCATTATTAGGTTTATTTAGCTCTTGAGGAGTCAGTCTCTTGTCTTTGTGCTCCCAAGGCAGGAGCTAATGCTGGGGGTTCATCCCTGTAGCTGTTATTCACGATCAGATCAATTGCTGGTAATTTTGTCAGCACTGGCTCAGTTCCTCCATTCTCCAAGTCCTCCCAGTATCCATATAATACATCCATATAATAATGAATAATTTGAATAATACCACACATTTTGTCTTTTAACTAAAGTTGAATATTTTGAGGATTTACCAAGATAAACATAAAAAGGAACACAGAAAAGTTTGTATGACTTTCTGTTCCGCTGTATTGTGGGCTTGGACAGTGTTTGGGTCAATTGTCTGTAAATATGACAGAATAGTACGCCCAATGAAACCAATCTAAGTCTGAATCTCTTTCTTTTAAATGATATGTTATGTCTAACTAACTATAAAATCTTGCTGTTAATCTTCTGTTTCCATGACGGAAAGTCAAAGATGTCCAAAAGAACCTTAGTTAATGCTGTTGTGATTGACTCTTTAACCTAGGACTGCTTTAGCGCGTGCACGGGGGGACGTTTGTTTGACTTTTGATGTAGTTGGCGTAATTGCCCAATCCTGGTGATATAGCTTATATAGGTGTCACAGTTTTTGCAAGTGTATTTCTACATGTGATGTAGATACAGACGAAACAAGAAAAAAAATGCAATAACCTGGAAAATGTACCAAAGTCTTCTGATACTTCTGTCTCAGTCAGGATTATAGCGCCTTAGCCTCTGCATTATTCAGAAAAACTGAAATAAAAGCCTCCATCCACACTGGAATAATTACTCTGCTTCCACGGGGGACCTAAGGTAGCACCTCCGTTAAATTAAGGACACCTCTGCTGTGTATTGTGCTAATATAAAGGCCGTTGTCCGGTGAAGCATGGAGCAGACGTCAGGAGTTTGACAGGAGAAGAAGGGCAGTAGGATCTGAGGAGCCGCAATTGCTTTGTCTCATTACGCACATCACCTGAATCCAAGACACGGCTCTGTGGTCTAATGGCTCCTTCCATTAATAAAAGATAAGCAGTCAATTATAGAGCTGGTAAGGCTTGGGATGACACAGGACAGTGGGCAGGAGTGGGATACATGAATTCCCCACTATTTATCACCTCAGTACTGTGAATCTAACATTTCTGATCAGTGAAACCAGTCTGAAGTTCAGAAGAGACCTCAGCTTGTGTCCCTACGTCTTATTCCATTTGTTGTTTATTTTATAGTTTAATAACCAGAAGAATTCCCACTGAAGGCCCCACCTTATGCACACAAACAAAACTTCCAGCTGTTAATACCATCTGATTGTAGGACTACATAAAACTGCGATATTGTGACATCCAAAATTTAGTGACGTTAGTTGTCTTTTATGCTTTCGGCTTTGATTCCGGCTCACATGGATTCATGTTCTCTCATATAGAGCAAATTTGATTGTTCCTTCTTCCTGAGCTTATTAGGAGATTCTAAATTGATGTTTAGATAAACATTCTGTTTAACAGCCCTCATTCTTGAATGGAAATATTTATAGCTTTGTAGACAAAGTCACTAAATGGGTTAAAGTAGAGTCGGGTGCATAGCGAGTTGCTCTGTTGGCCTTCAAGGCTTAATGATCTACTGACACGGATTCACGGAGCAAATATGAACAACATTTATTGGAGGACGGAGCTAGACTTTGACTCCAGTTGCCTATGTATTATTCATGAGCATAGAGAAAGAGAGGGGGTTTATTTATTAACCGCTGAGACTTCATGGAGAGGATGAACGCGTACGAGTGCATGCAGTTGTGCTTTTGTTTTTTTGTTTTGTTTTTTATCTTCGTGTGTCGGTGCGTCTTTGCCTTTGATTCTTTCTGCTTTACAACTAAGAATACTTATTACCAAGACGAATAAGAATAACTACGCTAGCCACTGTTATTATAACCTGCTGACAAGTCGCACCTTTTCCTAATTTGATCTACAGATATAAACACACAGATCTAATAGTTTGGGCCAAATTAAGGTTTGTTGAGATGTCTGAACGCTTATCTGTCCTCGGACAAGATTACATACTTCCTACTGATAGGGTGGCTAGAGGTGGTTGTATTCCCATTCAGGAGGTTTTGAATCCAGACTCCTATCTACACAAACACAACCATGAATGTTTGGTTAAATGGCTCCATGAGAGATTGTTTTTTTCCATTGAGATGAAAGGAAAGCTGTATGATGTTCAAGCATAAGAAATAAACTATATTTTAACCTCATGATTTACTGGAACATGATGGAATACCAGCATCGCTCTCACAGGGAAATTACTTTTATAATCCAGTCAACTGGGCAAAGAAATAACTGCATTGTTTAGTAACAATGGTCTTTTCTGCTTGGATTAGCCAACAGTAGTTTATCAGCACCAACATGGCTTCAACTGTCCACATGGATAAGCCGCATTGGGAATATGTATGTTTGAAGTCATCAAGGCGATGGTTTAAACCAACTGGTAAGCATGGCAGTGGCTGCATGAGGCTGTGGGCCTGTTTTCGTGACAACGGCACGGATGCTTTGCATGAAAGGGGTGGAAAGATGCATTAAAATAAGTATTTAGTATGATAAAATAAACAGCTTAATGGTTTGTACTGAAGCATTATCAGGTGTTCCAACAGGACAAAGATTCCTGACAGGCATAGAAACTGGTTTAAGAGTGGGAAACCTCAAGCTTTGGTAGTTTACCCACTTTTGAACACTAAGTTCTGCGCCCAGCTGTGTTTAAGACAAAAAATGTAAATGATTTCGAATCTAATAAGAAAAGTCACAAAAATGATTCAAGGAGCTTGTTGACAGCTATAACGTATTTGTGCTTCTTGCTCAAACCCATTTAGTCCAAATTTACTGAATATGCATAATTTGGACCCTGCTTTTCTGTGAAATTTTGCATTGAAATTTGAGTCTAAAATGTAAGTTAATCTAATACCTTTATGAGAGCTAAAAGTTTGAATTAATAAGCAAAGGTGCTTTGAGATTTAAAATGACACACATGATAGTCATTTAATTCTCTTATCGTGTCATTTTAGGTTTTATAATAGGCTTTTATATGCTGAATTTTCAATCTTCTCCAAAACACTATACTTTAGATAACTACTTATTTTTTCCTTTATTAAAACTAAAAACGCTCTCTTGATGCCAAGTGATTTGGAACAGTAATAAATGCATGCACAATGATCCATTTAAACGCCAGGAACGGAGGCACAAGTCTGAGGAGCCTCAGAGGGAACGTGGTATTCCCAGTCCAAGCACAAAAATGTTCATTTTAAACCTAAAACATGTCTCTGTTTGTAGAATTGTGTTTATAGCTACACGCATTGTGCTGGTGTAAATCTGTCACCCTGGTGGAACATGTCTTCGCTTGGAGGCCTTCGGTTTATGTAAGTAGCAGTTAAGATTGAGGTTGGAGTAAGTCTGAACAAAAGGAATGTAACAAATGTGGCTGTCTGCATGTGTGTATTTAATTTACTCACACACTCATTCACATACTTGGTCTCTTCCAGGCAAAGCTGTCATATCCAGTCTGACAGGTTGAATTTGGATCTATTTTTGGGCCGCGGTTCCCTGAGCTTCACTACCAGTGCACACGCACGCACACCGGGTTCTGCTCTGTCACCTTGCTACGTCTTCGTCTCAGCCAGCCGGTAAATCCCTCGGCTGAATATTGAATGAGCAGCTGAGCGCTGCAGGGCCTCAGGCACACGGCAGAATAATGGGAAAGAACCTGCGGCAGATTGATTATCGCGTGTGTGTGTGTGTGCTGGCTCTGTCAGAAGCTTGTGGAGTTGTGTTCCTTCGTATTTTTTTTAAAGTTTTGTCGTGATGCGGTTCAGTTTTCCGAGGAATTTACGGACTAATGTTGTGATGACGACGCTAAACAGCAATTATCGTCTTTATTCTCATCCTTGATCGAGATAAATGCCTCTTGGCTCTGCCTCAGCTGCTAATAAATACCTTGAAAGTGTCAGAATGGAATATTCTCCAACAGGGTAGCTAACTTTCATTCTGAATCAACATGGTCATTTTTCTGGGCTCTCATGCTGCAGCACAGCACTAGCCTTTAGTGCTTACCATAAAACAGTTCACTTCCCTTTGTGTTATGAAAAACAATCCTGCTGTTTGCGTATAGTATGTAAATGATACACAAGACACGGAACCCATGTTTCATTTTGGTCGAATGCAAATTTGCAAAGATCCAGTTAATCCTGCTGGAGTTGGGTTCTCCTATTGGTTGGCTAGGTTTGAATAAGCAGAGATAAGATATTTTCTGTTTACTAGATTACAAAGTTCTTTCCACAGGCATAAAACGACAACAACTGGAAGACAAACAACCCGTCCCAGGATCATGAAGTAGTTTTAATACATTTCAGCAAATGTTTTAGTGATTGTAAATAGGGTTAATTTTTTTTTCCAATTCTGGGTTTAACTAACGGACTGTTTCAGATTGCCAAATGTCAAATTTCAGTTTTTTGTTGTAGCCCTGCTGCTGAGATTTGATCAGCTCAAGAAGATTCAAAACTTAGAAGTGAAACTACATTGTTGCATCAGGCTCAGCTTTTAAAGATTGTTCCTTCTTTGCAAGCTGAAGTTTTTATTACTTACTTAGAATCTAAACTAGGTCTCTGTTGGAAACGAAGGAAACAGAGATTTTGATGATTCAGGTGGCTCGTGGGTACAAATTCATCAAGATATGAATGCGTCAGCTGGTGTGGCAACACAAACTGCTCGTATAGTTCATGTGATAAAAAAACAACTATTACAATTAGCCCAGAAGCCTAGAAAAAACGTAAGGACTCAGTTTTTAAAATTCGGAACAAACATTATTCGCTTCCAAGCTGCAGGTATCAGCAGTTTATAATTTTCCAGTTTGAGAAATTAATCTACAAAGAAACCGAGTAAATGTTTTATCCATCAATGCCTCATAAAATATGGAATATTTAGAGGATATAGGTTGGAACAATAAAAATGGCCAGAGCAAAATATTTTTCAGGCCTTAATAGTGTGGTGAAATCCAAACTGAAGGAAACCTTTTTATTTTTGGCTATGTTTAAGCATGGTGGCGGTGGGCTCATGATTTGAGCTCAACTCGATGAATTTACCAGACGGTCTGTTAGGATACGTGGAGATAAACGGTATGCTAGAGTTTCCGCTTTAAATTTAATGATGAACTTAAGGGAAATAAATGGAAAAAGAGCCTATTTATTTTTTACATATGTGTTTGGTTATCAGCGTGGAACCATCGGAGCTAAAAGTTAACCACTATTTGGCCTAAAGGGTTTTAGTCAGTATCTAGCTATGAATTCTTTATAGTGCCAGGCAAAGTGCTTGAAGCGAGGTGTACCAACTTTCTAACCTTTTTTTGTCCTCACAATTTTCTTTCTTTGCAGCAGGAAATCATTGGAATGCGCACCTTGTTTGTGAACTTCAGCTCCGAACTGCTGCAGCATGTGGTGGAAGTGTTGTGTTTGCAACATGTCAGGCATTCGTAAATGGGGGCAAGGCCTGTTTATGACACGATAACACCAACACTGTCACTACGTAGTGGATGTGTTTGGAGCGTGTATAAGTAGCTGGAATGTCGTGTTCCTGTGCGACGTGTCTCAGGTTTCACTTTGGGTCTGCTGGGCAGACTGAGTCCCATGCAAGACCTGCTTCCGTCTCCCGCTGTCATGTCTTAGGATACTAAACATCTCCCTGCAGTGATGCTGTATGTGGATATTTGCAACTCGCATACCGACAACACCAGAGCTGTCGGCTGGTGTTGGTGTGACTTTCTGCAAGATGCTTTCTCCTTTCTCTGACGGTGCCATCAACACATGACCATCACTGTCATTTTTGTTATCAAAACCTAGATATTAGTCGGAAAAAATATGTATAGGACTTTTGGATAGGACTTTATACATTTAGCCGCATCTTATATTGATGCGTTAATGAGAGCTTTGTGGTCAGCCTTTTATTTCTATGTAGCAGCTGTAATTAACACTATTAAAATAAGATAAGATAAGATAAGATAAGATTCTACATAGGCCTACTTCTTTCTAGCATTTGCTACTATCTGTTGTAATTGTTCATGTTAGAGGCAGAGGTTATGTCACACCGTGTGAGTGACAGAGAAGTTTTACTATTTTAAAGCAGATAGGCGATTCTGGGATAAGATTATCTAGGCTGTATTAGGATTCTGTATTAGCAGATGGAATGGTAAACCATTTATGTTCCCTTGAAAATGCTGAACTATAGATTAATTCACTTCTGCATATCAGAGATGCTACAGTTATTTACAAATCCTACAGGTTCCACGCGAGACTAAAGTGTCAAAATTACACAACGGAAAAACTCTTCCTGGTATATGTTGAAGTCGCCTACAGCCCGGTCGAATAATGCACCACTGTCACATCACATCCTATAGGTGGATGGGATTTTATGCTTTTCACATCAAAAGAACAACAGACAATTATGGGATATAAGAAGAAGTGCAAAAGAAGGTAGCTGTGACAAATTTAAATGATCAGGTTCTGGGTCTTAACAGCGTTTAATAAAGAGCCATCAAATCTTTTCAGAAAGATCTAAGTTGTACTTACGTGCAGGGTTTCACTGTTTATAGTATCTGCTTAATTGTCAAGCCTGGTCTGGCTTAAACGCTTTCAATTCTGGTCATCAGCTGAGTTCTTAGAGTGTTTATTGAAGTACAATGTTTGCTTATTCCAGCAACAACAGTTTACCGCTTAAAGAGCAACATTACTATTTGCTCCTGGGTGAGTTATGTATAAGATTTACCTCTATCTTCCCACGATAGCTTGAGAAGTGTGCGTTCACAGACTGATAAAAAGAGTGTATTTTTGAGTGTCCGGTTGACCTATCACCACTAAAGTTAATGACTGGCTTATTCCAGCACTCTGTGGCAGGAGGCGACAGGCAGTATATTGAGTGTAAACATTATTTTAATGAAAAGATACTGCAGTTTTGGTTTGAATTGCTTTCATGTCAACCACCATAAAAAAAAAATATCACACCAGTGTTTTGAGAAGGTACAAGTCTAATTTAGTCTCAGATCTAAAACTTAAAATGTTGTACAAGTTAACTGCAGGTAACTTATTTACTGACTACAGTCTCTTAGCAGAATCTGACTTGTTCCAAAAAGTCTCCCTTTAAGTTCCTCGGAAACCATTAAATGGGAAAGCAGCTATAGAATAAGATAAAAAAAGGTAATTAAAGGATATGATATTCATCTATGTTATAAAATTTTTAATTAGAAAGTTTTTATTTTTTAGATTTAAAAAAATCTGAGGAAGAAGAAAACACAGCCCGTTAGCAGAACTGAAAGATCCATGTAAAATATTATATTCTGTTGTAAAAGAGATAACACCATTATTTCCCATATTTAATATTATATACAGTTGAAAACAGAGGTTTACACACACCTATACAATTTTCTTTTCCCACTGTCTGAACTTTAAGTGGATCAAATTTGTTTTATTTTATGTTAGTCAGCACATTGTTGGTCATGACTGCAGCTAAAGTTCTAACTGAGCTAATTTCTGAAGACTGACATGCATTTCCTGGCCAAAGTCAACTTTTCTTATCCACACCGCTGTAAATCAGTGCGGAGACGCATGTTTTCGTTGGCTATCCGGCCCTTTCATTTCATGGAAATGTCAGAACACAAGGTGCCTCGTTATGACGCACGTCGAAATGACCATAAGAGCCCGCAGCGTATAACGAGACGAGAACTAAGTGCAAAAAAAAACAAAAACCTTCTGCAGTCTGCACCATGGCAACCCTTACGGTTCAAAGGAAATATCAGCGGCAACCTAATGTGTCTGAACAAAAAAAGGAAAAAGATCTCGTCGGCCCTGAACAGTTACGGGTGTGTGCGATTGATTCCAGTGCAGCATCTGTCGATATATTGCCAGTGTTGTGTTTCAAACTTTAGGGGAAATCAAATCCAGCTTCACGGCTTGGTTTGAGTGTTTGCTCAGCCTGCTTGGATTGGTCTCATGTTGTAATGTCCTAAGATCACGTGAGCAGAGGCTTTTGGGTGAGCAAGACTAGAGAAAGGCAGAGGTTTACTTTCAGAGACCTATACCAAAGTACTCATGGCTCTCAAGCTCCTTTAAAAACACAAAGTTTGGTGGTTATCAGGAAGATGTTTTGTGAAAGAATAACATAAGTCCTTAGATAGTTGCAAAGTGGGATGAAAAGCAGGGGTGTCAACAGTAGGCACGAGAAAAATTGTTATTTGTTGTTAATAAAGATGAGTACCAACAATAATAATTGTAAAATACTTGCACTGTGACCTTAAGGACCAGAACTGAGAATAAAATGTTCACTTCAAGGCTTATAAGTGGCTCAAGATGAATGGTTTAGAACAAAGCATATTTATATGTTAGAAGGTGCCAGACTTAAATCCGAAGGAGAATCAGTGCAAATGTTTCACACTTGATGGTCACAGAGCTTCCCTGTACAATGCGAACACGTGTGAACGCATCACTCAACGCTGTGTCACTCATAGCTGTACACCGAGTTGTTTTTGTCCCACATTAACCTGATATTTGTGTGAATCTGCGCTTCTGTTCGTGCAGCACCGATTCAGCCCATGTCCTGCGGTCAGACTCGGCCCTGAAGTGTTTCATGTGTGGGAATGTTTGGGCTGCTGTTGCTAATGGCATGCTAATTGGTTTTGCATCATTTAATAAAAAAGGGTGCCATTTTGTGCTTGGGTGAAATAAAAATCACTCCATTTCGCCAATGGCTCTCAAAAACGCGTGGAACAGTATAATTTGTTGCGATCAGTGGGAGAGCTGGACGTCAGAGCAGCTTTTCCAAAACCATTGGGAGGTGATTTAAAATCTAATTTCCAGCCAGCTCATTTGGCAAACTATTTTGGGAAAGGCGAGGTTGATACTTTCCAGATTTCCAGTTATGCTGTCTCCATGGGACACCTCTCTGCTCTCTCTGCAGCTGTGACATGTAATCAAAATGAACGGAGGGATATAGAAGGATAAATCCTCTGCCTTATGCTCCGAGGCCTCTGAATTAATCTATATGTTCTTCATATAGTATAGCCGCTGCTTAGTTACAGAGGAAAGCTCCCCCGTCCTCTATTCTCTGCTTACCGTTAATGCTCAAATCAACTTTCATATCAGCGAGGAGGTTTAACTCTTTCATCCCAATTGTGAAAATACAATTCCTGTCTAGTTTGTGCATTCTTCTATGTTCCGCCAACAAATCCACCAGCGAATCCTGTTTAGCTATGCTCAGAGCAGCAGTGGCTGACACCCTTGTGAAAAAGCTTAAAATTAAATACATGTCACATTTTTCACTTTACATACTTTTATTTGTTGGTTCATACATGCAAAAATAAAATTCTAAGTGGCACAACTTATCCTTCCCTTTTAGGATTGATTAATTTAACTCTTTACACCACTTACAGTGTGTTGGATGGTAAAGCAGGAAACACTCAAATCTATAAGGTTCATCTCTTGGTCTCCAGGTTTGCATAACAACCACTCTAGGTAAAGTCAGATTTTCTGTGGCACGGTTCATGTGCTAAGCAGCACAATGTTAAATCCGTTGAGAAGTGCACGAAATTAAAACGGCTAAAATAAGTTATTAACTGGCAAACATACATCTACCACACCCACACACATACCATAATAAGGTTTCTATTAAAATCAAGATACTTGTACAACAATCCTTACAAAGGTAGTTCTGCATCTAATTAAAAGTTAAGAGAAAATCCAAGTTTTATTACACTTTGAAATATTTAGTCGTGAATTATTCCTTAGATCTGCTATATGGAGAGCTACAGTATATAGATATCAAAATGAGAATGTTTCACAGTCAGCCCTCTTTTATGAACTTGAGAACCTGAATATAATATAAAACATCGAAGAGAAGTTTCCCCTACCCTCGAATCAAACAAAATGGTTAAAAAGAAAGGTTAAGTAAAAGTAGCACTCATTATTGTCCTTTAGTACCTTCTTGATGAAGTACGCCCTATCAACAGACAGTAAAAAGGAACCCTTAACTTATAACTATTATTACATTCCTTGCATGTGTTTCAAATATCTAACAGCAACTCAGTAGATCAAGACGCTCTGATCGGATGCAGGAGTTTCTGGGTTGAGCGTTTTCAAAGATTGTGAGGTTCCTTTCCAGTGCATTGCTCCAGGATGTGATGTCTGAGGTTGTCTCAGTCTTCAGACTCCAATCCCAATGGGGACCTGTGAGGTGACAAAAAGAGAAGAAAGCAACCAGAACTCTGGTTGATCGAAAGACTCTGTGCTTTCCGCTCTCTTAATTCTGCAGCCTTCGGAAGACCAAGTTGATAAAAAAAAGGGAGTGTTTGTTAAGTGTTTTTTCCCCCTGTTGATTCACACCCCCGGTCGTGTTCAGTGCTGACATGTTCGGGTCCAGTTTGTTTACATTCTTCCCATGTTTCCAATCAAGTGAAACCAAAACACGTTCCAGATGTTTCTGTCGTTCCGTGCGGATAAAGTGTGTTGCAACAGAGCATAAGGGTGTTTCTGGTCCTTAGCTCCGTGTTTGCCAGAGCATCTGTCCTGAGCTGGCCACCGGATCAGGGATGTGGTCGGGGCCTCTCTGGGTGGCTGCTGGGCGAGAAGGAAGCAGTTTTCTTTGTTGTGCTTTCAGAACAGCATCTGTTTGGGGAATGCTGGTGTTAGCGAGCACTGATGTTGGGTAATGCGAACGTCTTCAGAGCAGAGTGGAGGGAACAGAGGCTGATAAACCATTATGTTTGATTATATTAGGATTGCGAGACCGCTCCGCTTAACAGGCCATAATAATTTTAGCTGTTCCATACACTCTGCACACGGATGCATTTAGACCGTATTTGTCCCAATGTGGCGCTGATGTGGGTGACAATACTTTCAGCTCTAGTGTTAAAGGGAAGCTTATACATGTGTCACCAGCTGCAGTGTGGCGTAAATATTTAGCACCAAGTAGAGACTCATACGAGTTACCTTATGAATCCTTTTTGATTGTGATCTGAATGGTCGTTCCCTCATTAATATGAAGGGAGCTCACATGGAGTTGAACATCTGAAGTAGAGAACACAGTTCTAGCAATGAAATTTTTCTGTAGATTTTTCTGTATTGCTCATCTGGTAAAAAGAAAACTGTGCATTTCTAATAAAAAAATAACATATTACTTCCTTTTTAAACAGATTTAAAAAAAATATAAACTGATTAAAAAGCCTCTATACATTCACACAGATATTTTACGGAACAAGTCATTTCTGCTCAGTTTTCAACCACTATGTGCATGAAAACAATTTACATTTACAAAGGCAGAATCTGAGATTTATAAAAGCTCTGTTTGAGGTGAGTAGAGTAAAGATAGGGAGAATATTAAATAACAGATGTGGTGCAAAGTTTTTTTGAGGCCCTCAGCAGAATCTCTTCCGGGGAACCTTTGGTGTTGTTGCTACTTGATTATATTCGGATACTCCGGCTAACACAACTTGTATTGCATCTGTAGTCGAGTTCTTTCTTGGTCCATTTTATAAAAACCCATCTTTTGCCCATTCATGGATGAAAAATGAGGTACTGGTCCAAATTTACTGGGGTTGGTTTTGCAACTTAGAGGAAGTATCTCTATATTCATGCTTCCTTGCCATCTCTGTCATTTGCATAAACACAGACAACTACAGCATGTCTAAGTCGAACTGCTATGTATTTTATTAATGAGGTACCCTGTGAGGTGATCGCCGCTTTTTGGCTACAAAGTAATGTTTGATCACCTAAGTTTAAATAAAGTCTCCATCAATGTTATCCAGATAAGAAAAAAAGAGTTTTCTTCTTTCTTTATATGAGAAATAATTACAAGTAGTCTAAATGACGGTCAGTGAGTTAAAATGGGAAGTTATTTTGACAGATTCCTTAATGAAGCAATCTTGCGTTAAGATAGTTTGTTTTTCATTACATTTTTAGCCACTTCTGCTGGATTCTGAAAATGTATCCCATACTATCTGCAATCCTTTGGCCGCATTTGCCCTCACAAACCAACATCCAGCCACCTTGCATAGCTGAGATAGATGGAACGGTGGGATTGGGATCATTGGAAACTTGCAAGAATAGAAAACAGGAGCAGGAGAATGCTGAGCATTGTCTGGATGTAAGACGCAACGGGACAATGTGAGCCTTCATTTGCTTTGCTTCCATTGTGCCTGGCCTTTTCTCGGGCGGTGTTGGGCTGAAGTGGAGAAAGGTCTTCATTCAGACTGCCGGGGTTCCTTCAAACCTGCCTCTGTCATCATCACTTCTCCGTTCTCTGTCCCCTTGCTTTTTCTGAAGAGCCACGGCGTCATAATCACGCCACTCAGCGAAATGTGTGCTTTGTAGAAAGACCTTTGCTCATACTGCTGCTGCTGTCTTTTGTTCGCTGCCTCACCTTTCTGTTTCCTGTCCCTAAAAGAGGAGAATTGCAGAGGAGTTAGATTACACGTATGGTCAAGTCCTAATCACGGTAAATTTGTGGTTATTGCTGTATCCAGCTTTCTTTCAGCTAGTTTCTCTATTTTCTCTCTACTGTGGTAGTTTAAGCCCACCCCTGTCACCATGTGAAAAAGAAGCTCTGAGAGACATTGAATGCCACGGTTTTGTATCTCGGGGTAGTTTAGCCATGATGTCATTCAAAGCAACCACTCTGTTTATAGTGAGCCAAGTGATAAACAAACTTATCCTTTTCTGAATGATTTAGTCTAAAGGAAATTAACCCCCCATGTGAATAAAGTCCCCAAAGTTGTGAAGCACTCTACCCTAACAATACCTTCCTCAGTTTGACTGCCGTCCAGCTTCCTGAACCAATAAATACAAGATTAGTGCATAATTGGGATTTGGAAGGACAATAGTAGCTATTTTACAAATGTTTACAGGTACAAATCTGAAAAGTGTGGCGGGCACATGTTTCCAGCTACATTTGGCTGCTATTGTGTGTAGTTTATGTCTACAATTGTTGTTCATCTTGACATTTTCTGTCATGGCTTGTGTTTTTGTTCTGTTTAGTTTTGTTGTAGTTGTCTTGTTTTGCTTATTATTGTTATTATTATCATTATTATTATTATTATTAGTATTGTTTGTTGTTGTTTTCTTTAGGTTATTTTCTATTGTGGTATTGTCTTTGTTTGTTGTTCCTTTCTGTGTTCTCCAGTCCTATATCATTATCACTTACATCTGTTTCTAATTATCTGGTTCATCTTCCCCACTGCTCCACCTCCTGCTCCTCAGTATATAAGCCTCTTTCATTCATGTACTCACCGCTGGATCGTCTGTTTACTTAACCGTCTCTATGTTCCATCTCTTACCAGTCCTCGCCGTCTCCCAGTAAGCTTTTACCCTCTTGCTCGCCTGGTTCTCTCTGCTGGTTCTCTCTCTCTCTCCTCCACTATACCCCTCCATCCCCCTTCTTAGTTATGCTGTTGATGGTTAGTTTCTTTGTTGTCTCCGATCATAACCGGGCATAAGTATTCTACTCGTACTCATAAAGTCTAGAGCAATTTGATTTACTTCTGGGTTTAATAAAGTATTTTAGAATTTCAGTGCATGGGTAAAATGGCAAATTTTTAAAAACACAGCAGATAAGCCATTTTTTAGCTCTTTCAGTTTATTTCTTTTTTTAATTTATTTCATTTTCTGTATTAGGAAATTCTAAGCAGTGCCCTCCAGGTTTTTCTCCACCAACTTTACTCTGTGTAGCTGCAGCCCACTCTGTCTCGGTTTGAGCATTCAGCTTGCATACTAACAAAAATCCCAAACAGAAACACACACACAAAAACTCCACAAGGTATAAATGTGTGGAGGTGGAGAAGAATAAACAAGTATGGGGATCTTGTGGTCTTGGAAAGAAATAGCTTGTTGCTAGAGGATCATCAGGCCTGTTCTTGGGCATTAATGACCGGGAGCGTGCAGCCCTTCAAAACAATTTTCTTCACTGGGTTGATTCTCAGCTCAAATTTTATTTGAGTCTTCTGCTAATTTTCACACATGTTATTTTATATCTATATCTTTGAAATTTGAATGACAAGAGCCTAGAAGAACATGAAAATGCAATTCAAAGCTAAAATTCACCACAAAACATAAAGAATAACTAAATAACAACAAAAAACAATGAATGAAATATTACAATTTTTGTGTTTATATCTTCTCAGTATTTTCCCCTCAATTTTCTTCACATCGTGTGAGATTTGGAGCCAATTAGGGACTAAATTGTTTGAGTATTTTCCTTGTTAAGCTTTTTTCTTACTTGATAGAATCTCTTTATATGAGCAAACATCGTGTCCTCTTTTACTTTTTAGAGGATGTATAATTTCAGACATAACAGAACGGACCAAGAATAGATTTCTAAATAAGGATATGCGAATGGCTTGATAATGATGACAAAGCAGAATTAAGTTTTTTTTATCTCAGCCTTGATGTATTAGGAGCCTTTCAGCACCGAGAAGAGAAAATCATACCAAATGACATATTTTGAATCATGCAAGACATAAAAGCAGCAAATAAAAGGCTTATATTTATACAGCATAGATTTTTGCCAACTATTTGATGTTAGAGCTTTTCTACACCCCTCTGTTGAAGATGTCCTTTTTTAAACTAACACGTTGTGTATTTCTGACAGTTCAATATGGATTATTTTAGTTTTATTAAGGAATGATCTATTATTTTGACATCTGTAGAGAAGACTGTAATAAGGCCTGCGCCTTCATTTTAATTATGATGTTTCCGTTTTGTGTAATTTATCTATATTTACACAACCGGATAATTTCATCAAACTTATATATTTTATTATTATCACATAACAGAGGAAATCACACTAAAACGTTCTTGTTGTTGTTGTTGTTTGTAATATTTAACAAAAATAAACTAAAATGGTACAATAGTGCTTTGCCTTGTCGGTGTCTCCAGAAAAATGATAATCATACTAAAAATCATACACTTAGTGGTGCTTTTTTGGATATACTACACCCCCCTGTTAATTTCCAAACTAAACAAAATCTAGGATAGAATGTGATAATTTATAAAACACAATGCAACCTCAGTTCTAATTGGGCTTTTTTCTTTCTTTTATTTGGTAACTATTCAAGTGTCCATTATTAAAGCAGACCAAGCTCTCCAAAGATGCAACAGAAGTGATGCTGTCTCGATGTCAAGTGTATGATTAGTCTTCAAAAGCTGTTTACGTTTCAGAGCAGTGCCGTATTCTAATGACCGAGCCAATAAATCTGTTTACTCCTCGGAGGACATGAGCTGGACCAGAGCGTTCGTCTCTGTAAACCGTTCATCTCGCTGTTTGATAAACACCCGGATCGACTTGTTGTGCGTGACTCACCTGTTTGTGCTGTGAAAACACTCCTGCAGAGATGTGCTAATCTCCCCCCCTTTGTCTATTTGTGTGCGTATCTGTGCAGACTGTGCAGTCTGACTCTGAAAAAGCTGGTGGTGATGACGGAGCTGGATAAAGAGCTGATTTCTGTGGTCATTGCAGTTAAGATCCAGGTATGTTTATGTAACCAGACAGAGTAGAAACTCTGCTGATTTTAAATAAAAGTCTTTTGTAAGCTTTTTTATGATGTCTACTCTAGTCCAGACTGCCTTGAGGAGATTTTTTTTTATTACGCTGGACCTTTTTTTCTCACAGGGCTCCAAACGCATTTTGAGGTCCCATGAGATTGTGCTGCCACCTAGTGCGTCAGTGGAGACTGATCTAGCTCTCACCTTCTCCCTCCAGGTAAACCAAAACCAACCCAACCCCAGCTAAGCTGTTGAAGGAAAATGTAAAGTTGCTAAGTTGCTATGTTATTTCTGCGGCGAGTTCAGTTTTCCACCGAAAATGAATCTGGGATGGAAGTCCCATCCAGTTGTAGGTTTAAGAAGTAATCAGACTTACTGTATGGTTTCCCCTTTGAGGAAATATGAAATGACCCAGAAACATTATACACCTATTAAACAATTCTTACTATGGATGTTAGGAAACAGAAACCAACAAACGTGCAAATTAAATAGTTTATTTACTTATTCACAAGCAGCCATATTGGATTGTAAAGTTGGAGTTGGAGCAAAATCTGCAACTGTCTCAGAGTCATTCAAATCAACTCCTTTCACCTTTAAGTTTAATAAAGGTGCAAGTTACTGAATCTCCTTATCCTCCCCGCACATGTATGCTCCCAGATTACCTTTTTTTCTTAAAATCCAACTTTGTTGTAGCTTTCTTCCATATCTTGACTGTGTCCTCCTTCATTATCCCATGTATGGTTAGGTTTGTTTTCATACGTTTCATGTGTAAAACAGAGTCATTAATTTACTATTATGTGTGAGATAAATGTATAAATTTTCCCACAATTAATTTTAACTAGAACCGACTTAAAGATGGTGTTATCACAACCTGCATCTCTGTGTAACTGTTAAGAATTGTGCTTTCAAGGAAGTGGATAAACTGTATTTGTTTTGGAAAATAACTTTTTGTTTGTGAAAGTAAGAACAATATGTGTTGAGCTAAAAGTTAGGTTTAATGAGGATATTTATGCATTTTTCTGTTTTTGCTTGTTTCTGTTGTCTCTCAGTACCCACACTTCTTGAAAAGGGAAGGCAACAAGCTGCAGATAATGCTCCAAAGACGGAAAAGATACAAGAACCGAACAATTTTAGGCTACAAGACCTTGGCCCTGGGGTGTATTGATATGGCGGAGGTGACCGCGCTGCAAATAACTCGCGTTACTGTTCACTTTGTTTACGGCAGAGTTACAGTTGTGTTTCACGTCTAACAGGCTGTTACTGTCAGAAAGATCAGGAAAATGTAATGAGCTCTAGGAGCTGTTGTTGGACACCTAATTTAAGACCCCACCTGCTGTTGCTTCCTCTGTAAGGACTTCTGGAATCGCACGGTGCAAGAAAAACCTGCTTAAATAAGTCCATTACAGACTAAAATTATTATAAATGAGATTTCCAGGGTGAAACATGATATAGAGAACTAAGATAATCACTATACAAGTAAACCTCCCAGTTATATAAGGATTTTAAAATGTCTTTCTGTGATTATCTCATGTGAAATCCCCCAAAAATGTATTGCAGATTTTATATTTGTGGGACAATTGATGTCTAAAATTCAGTTTGGTCAGCACCATTGGCTCTGAAGTTCAGAAACAATATAAATTGGTCACATCACACCCCTAAAAATGTTTTCAATGCTCGCCGAAAGCAAAATTACACATCCAGGGCTCGATTTCTGTGCACACGATGCCAATCCACAGAGGAGTTCCCACATGGCTGACAAAGCTCAGTGGGGCTTGTTAAGGCTGGGCGGCAGAGAAAAGAAAAGGAAAAGACATGGCCGATTTAGAGCGAGGTCTAAAAAAAAAAACACACACAAAAAACCCCCACTAAAAAACAGAATGTGGTTTTACTGAACCACAAAATAGAGATAGATTTTTCATCTGCAAAGGTAAAGTTGTGATTTTCACAGACTGCATGGCGGACATAGAGTCCTGTCCTAATTTTTTGAGGAAATTCATCAGAACGAGATCCCATCGCTGTTGTGCTGTTGACTCAGTCATCCTGCGGATGCTCGGGCGATGCCCCGAGATCAGTTCATTGTAGCAGAAAAAAGTAACCCAGGTGTGCTTTTGATTCACCGGGCAACACATTTGATCTGAAAAACATTTCTTGGAACACTGGAAAAATCTGTTGATAGACAATGAAAAAATACCAGTTTCATATTCCTAAGCCTTTCCACTTCAAATGAGAGGAAATACACACAGTTTCAGAAAACTAAACACTACTTTGTTTCCCTAAAATAGGTTATAAGTTACTAAGATGTTAATAAGTTCAAATTCAGTAACAAACCTGAAGTTTTTCATTAAATTAAATTATCAAACAAGAATGAAATATTAGTCCTGATAAGAATTCATGTACATATTATTAGACATATTGTGACATTTTGGTCACACCTGACTGCCCCCTACAGGGCTAGTAGCAAACAATTGGCTTAAGGCTGTAATGTGACAAAACAAAGTGCTCTAAATACTTTTACACTATTTGAGTTTTGTTAGATATTCATAAGTTTAATAACATTTTATGTTTATTCCAATAGTTTTACTTAGTTCTACTCTTGCTTGCTTCTTGAATCCGTTGAAAGCTTGGCCCCTTCATCTGTATTGATTTTAGATTTTGTCTCCCAGGTGATGCAGCATCCCACAGAGGGAGTTCAGGTTCTGCCTCTCTGCAGCAACCAGAAAGACATGCTGGGCAAAGTGGCCGAGATCTGGATGTTTTCCCTGTCCAGTCAGCCTATAGACCACGAAGAGGGAGCCCTACAGGAAGGAGAGACGATCAAATGCGCCGGTACGCTTTGCTTTTTTGTCAGACAGAGCACAACCAGCGCGATGGTGTCATAATGGTGTTAACATTCAGATCTCTGCTTGTCATTCGATCGATTTAAAAACTGTCTGCTTGACAATTTGGTATGAAACATCCGCATTGTCTCCTGATAGATAACTACTCAGAGGAGGAGTACGAAAGCTTCTCATCAGAGCAGGAGGCCAGCGATGACGCAGTGCAGGGACAGGTGAGTTCTGGAGGTGAATTGGTTTGAACATCTGTTTAAAAAAAAATAAAACCTTCTCTTATCTCCTTCCTCTGTTCAGGATCTTGAGGATGATGAGTTTGATGTGAGGAAACCAAAGAAGCAGAGGCGGTCGATAGTGAGGACTCCCTCCATCACCAGGGTACGAGGTGTAGAATGAAACCAAGAACTTAAAAGAGGCCAAGAAAACAAAACTCATGGCTGCGCATTCTTGAAACGCTCAGACAAAGGTCTGTCGTTTTTATTTTACTTCTTTGGTTGGTGCCGCAATAAGCTCCAGGAAATCAGCCTTCCAAGAAACACCTCTAACCATAGATATGTTATTGTTGCTGGGGCTCAGCGGTTACTTCTTCTCCACACAACGGGAGCTGAGACAAACATTTGCTTTATTTTAACCCTAAAGCTAAATCTCCATGCTGCTGCACAAGAACATAAAGATGATACATGCAAAAAATGAAATAAAATAAAATGAAAGATGCTTGTAGCAAATTTGTGTTAGACCCGATGTATGACACAACGAAAGCCTTAAAGCCTACAAGGAGAATCCGAGGAGTTATCCAGGAGCGACTGAATGGGACTTGCTTGCTCTGACGTAGAGTACAGCATGTTTTATGTGTTGAAAATAAAATTTCTGAAAAGTGTGAAGGGAATTATGTACTCAGGCCCTGCAGACCCACGTTTGTACTGCAAACTACAGCAGTAAAAAGTTCATGTGTTTTCAATTTGGCCCATGGGAATTGGAGTTACAACTGGGTTTTGGGGGTTCTATACAAATAATCTATTGATCTATGGACCAAATAAAATTATTACCCATGTTTCTTTCTTATATCATAAAGGGAAGCACCGACCACCATCATGTTTGTTTTGTTGTGTCAAACTCAAACAATGTCTTACTTCTTATGGCTGCTCCATGAGGCTCAGGTGTGTAGATTTGCAGGGCTGTGAATCCATGCAGCTCCTTCCTTGCTCTCCATAATACTGTTTGTTTGCCTACACACTATAAATAACACAAGTAGACATTAAAATATTGGCGTCTGGAGGCAATTGGAAGCACTGGATTTTATTTTGGTGTGTCAAAATAAAGGGGCATAGACTATTTGTGAAATATTTTACAAACCATGTATCGTTTTTTTTTACTGCTTTCCAACTAAATGCTGATTTGTGTGAATTTCTACCTCTGATGTTCTCTGTTATCTGCCTCTGCATTTCAGCAGCAGAACTTTAAGCAGCGAGTGGTGGCGCTCCTGAAGCGCTTCCGGGTTTCCGATGAGGTCAGTTTTGTTTTGATTTTTATCTTGCACTTTACAGGCAGTTTCATGTTCTCTTGTGACGAACGGTGCGATGTGTTTACCTGTGAAGGTGCTGGACTCCGAGCAGGACCCAGCAGAGCCGACTCCAGAGGTGGAGGAGGAGGATCTGGATCTGGACAGCGTGGAGTTTGAGAACCCCAGCGACAGCTGTCCCGAGCTGGACGATGACGACAGCGTCCTCAGCACCCCAAAACCCAAACTAAAGTGAGTTTTGCACTGTAGTTATTTAATAGTTGACATTTCCTTTAATACTCAGGTTCAGAGAAACAAAGCAGCTCATTAAAGTCAAAAACTCGATGCAATCTGTTGGGATTACTTAGATTGAAAGCTTTTTCAACTAATTTGAATAATAAACTGTACACGATGCACTGTTTGATATCCAGGATCACTTGGACTGTGTTAGGATTTGATTGTAAGGAGTTTTGAGACAAAATGTTGTGAATTGGCGCTGTATAAAGAAACTGAATTAAATAGATTTTTCGTATTTAGGCGCATTGAATGTTTCGTGGCTGAATATTGGAACAGTTAATAGCTCGGTTGCTCTGCAGCAAGAAGGTCCCGGGTTTACATCCTAGTCAGGTTTGTTTTACATGGAGTTTGATTGTTATCCTTGTGCATGTGTTGGTTCTCTCTGGATACTCTGGCTTCCTCCCAAAAAACATTTCTTGTCAGGTTAATTTACTTGTTTGATAATATTTTACTCAGCCTGTTGGGTGGCATTTCGCTGCAAGGGATGTAAATGCTTTGCTTAAAGAAACAGTGAATATTTGGATGCTTTCATTGAGAAATATATCACAAAAAAAATTTTTGTATATATATATATATATATATATATATATATATATATATATATATACAAAATAACAAAATCTAAACTGCAAAAATATTTACAATGAACAAATGACCAAATCTGTGAGCAGGTTTCAAGATGTTCAAGAAGGACGGAAGGCCACAAAAGGAAGAAAGGACTCAAATGAAAGTAAAGAAGAGATGGAAGGGAAGTTGCAAAAGACACCAGGAAGGATAGAACGGAGGGATAAAGGGAGGAAAGATTCTTCCTAAAGGAATGGATTAAAAAACTCTGAAGGACACGAGCAAAGAAAAAAAGGACTGAAGGGAGAAGCAAGGAAACAAGAAAGTGATAAAGGATAGGTACACAAAAATAGAATCAAAGAATGAGCAAAAGGAAGTGTACAAGGTATGAAAGACACAAGTGTGTTAGAATGAAGGAACAACTTAAAGTAGTATACAATGAGGCAAAAAAAAAAGATAAAGGAGGATTATTCTTTTCATTAATATCTGAATTTCTATCTGTAAAACAGTTTGCTTGAAATCAGTGCTTATATCCAGTAATGCTTTCCAAATGCTTTTTCTCGTCCAAATATTGAAAACTCATATATCAGCATCTGTCATGAGGGTTCCTCACACACAAGCTCCTTCACACTCAGACTGGGGGTGAAAATTAAATGAAATCTTCAGGGAAGCTTTTGGCTGAGATGTATTTAGACTGAACCTGTGAATCGTTTGTGAAGAGATAGAAGTATGGAGTGGAAGTGTTTTATTTGATGTACACCGGCTCCGTTTCAGGCCATATTTCGAGGGACTGTCCCTCTCCAGCTCTCAAACTGAGATCGGAAGCATCCACAGCAGCCGGAGCCACAGAGAGCCACCGAGCCCGGTGAGTTACTCCAGCACAGTCAAAATGAGCCTGTTTCAGTCATTATTCAAACATTGGGTGCCTAAAATCTCATACTAGTTTCATTTGTGTGCATATAAGACTGCGTTTTTCCTCGCATAAGCTTTAAATTATAACCAAAGCAAATAAAACAGGTGGTGATAATAAAATTCTTTATCCATTTTATGTCAGAATAACAGCTGACATGATTTACTTACATCTTTGGGGCCTCGTTTTTGTTTAGATTTATAATTAAAGTCTCACCAAAAATAAAATAAAATTTTTAGTTTTTTTGTGCAAGAACCAAGAAAGCCAGATGATTAATTAATTTAAGGAACTTTGAGTCGCATTTCTTAGCAGATTTGTTAAATACAGCCTCATTAGAGGGAGCTGGAGCACAACTGACCTGTCCATGGCTCACAACACAGCAATCCGATTGATTCATCTTAGTTGACAGAGGAAGATTTGCTGCTGTCTTTTGCATCATAGTCCAACTGCAGTGTCCAATAATGCTTAAATTTGAGGTTACAAACTAATAAGCAAACAACCTTCCACCTTAAAGGAATTATCAGTTGTACAAGAAAACACACATTTTCTAAGTTTCTATGTTTTTTGTTTCCCGCCAGTCTTATCAAATGTTTGGTTTTTATTTCATTTGACTCTAAAAGGAAGGTCATGTTTTTTTTCTATGTCTTTCTGGTAATTAACTAATGATGAATACTGAATCTAACATGAAGCAAGAAAGACCTGTAGCACTTAAGATGTTGTTTTGTTACCTTCTTAACGAGCTCTTAACACTGATCACTCCTGAAAAGGTAAACTACTGTTCGATGATCTCTCCCTTTGTGCGAAATGGCTCTCACTGTGACTTACTGGTATTTAAAGCCTTTGAAATGGCTTTCTAGCCCTTTCCAGACTGTTGGACGAAACTCTTTTCTTTCTAATCCGATATTTCTTCTTATTCAGTCAAGCATGATGTTTAGCTGTTCGCCATGTTTTAGACTACTTCAGGTTGTCAAGTAGGTTTTGTTTAAGTGATTTGTCACTTCAAAGCAGGAATAAAGCTCTCATAAAATGCGGTGAGTCAAAATGGTTAAAATCACTTACAAATAAAGGTTTAGGGAGTCTCCACATGATTCTGAATTGCGGTGTAAAAATCCCATTGCTCCTGTAAAGGGTGTCAGTTGGTTTGGATATGTACTTTTCTGTCTTTAAAAAGAAATTTCGCGGCTCAGTCTCAAGCATATCTGTTTTTCACCTCGTTTTAGCTTGATCTGGATAAAACAAAGACCGGGGAGTCTACGTACGACGATGGCATGCGTGACAACGCCTCCTTTGTGAGTACCAAGTCAACCTTCCAGAGACCCGCACCTTCCTAAACATCTGGTCAATTTAATCGCTACACTGCTTTCCTTCAGGAGCAACCAGAGGCGGTGACTCCCACCACAGAGCTGGAGATGGACAACATGGACACGTTTTTAGAGAGATTGCCGCCAAGTGGCAAAATGACAAAGACAGAATCGCTCATCATTTCTTCAAACAGGTATAATTTCTAAAGGAACAGACGCCGTGCATATTAACAATCCGAAATATGCCTCCATGGTAGAAATACTCTTAGTATCTTAAGATTACAGGTTGTGGAAAAGCTAGTGAGTTACTCAGGGCCGGTCCAATCCTACATGGGGCCCTAAGCAGAATTTGATTTTGGGGCCCTTTATTTCAGTGAATATCGCTTGCTGATCATTCGCACACCTACAATAAACTTAAAGCAGCTGTAGCAGTAATGTTTACCTTCTATTAACAAGTCTTGAAATTATGCCGTTGCTGTTTCTCCAAAGGTAAAATAATCAGAAACATAAGTAATACCAATGCAATAATAATATGAATAATATCAATTAATGAACATATATGGTTATTAATATTAAAGGAGAACACATGAAGCTACAAGAGTGGCCTGTTTTTTTCCCCGTCAATTTTACAAAATCATATAGAATAATTAATAAATCTCATTCAAATACTTAATTATATAAATTAAGTTACCTGAGACAAGGTAAGAGAAAATAATCACCATTATTGCTCACATTTGACTTCCAGTAACCTAGGTCTTCCACAATATTTCACCCACTCCTACAACCTGTGATGTCTGGCTTTTCTAGAAGCAAAGGCACTTAAAATTATCATTATTTATGCATGGAAAAAAAATTAAATAACTTTTTTTCAACTGCTCTTGGGGGGCCCCTAGTGGCCTGGGGGCCCTAAGCCGGTGCTTAGTTCGCTTGTGCCTTGTTACGGCTCTGGAGTCACTGTCCCTTCAAGACCCTCTTATTTCCACTTTTTAGACAGGAAGCAAAGCTAGCAGGGCGGAGAGGTCGGAGCACATCGCTAAAGGAACGTCAGCCCAGCAGGCCGCAGAACGAGAGGGCCAACAGCCTGGACAATGGGCGCTCTCTGGACACACGGTGCCACCTACAGGTAGGAGAATGCAGCTGCAGCTGGACAAGAAACCAGAAATTATCCTCAGCTTGTCATTTACTGCTGATATTAAATCTACTCTAATTACAGGACGTATATGTTTTAAAGGCTTAAGTTAAGAGTAATTGCGTGTAATATGACAACAGAAACAAAAAGCAAGCTCGGCCTAACATTATTTTTGCTGCTATATTTTCCCAGATCCCAAGAAAAACAGTTTATGACCAGCTAAACCACATTCTGGTGTCGGACAACCAGCTTCCCGACAGCATCCTCCTCATCAACACGTCAGACTGGCGAGGTCAGGTAAGATACTCCGAAAATGAACAGTGAGTCATAAGAAACAGCAATCCATTCAGAGAAGATTCAAATCTTAAAAACAAGATTAAAACCGTTAATTAAATCTTCAGATTTGGAAGTAACGTCTTGGCTTATTTGTTTCTCCTAATCCTCCTCACTTAGTATCTGTCCGATATGCTGCAAAACCACCATCTACCGGTGGTCTGCACATGCACCGCAGTCGACATCCAAGCTGCTTTCAACACCATCGTTTCTCGCATCCAAAGATTGTAAGTCTCACCCCTCGTGATTCACCTGTTAGGTGAAACAAAGAAGTACGTGGCTTCGCGAAGTAAAACCGCACTACTTATTGTGCTCCCAGCTGCAACTGTAACTCCCAGACGCCCATTCCCATAAAAATAGCAGTGGCTGGAGGGCAACACTTCCTCAGCACCGTTCTGAGGCTGTTTGTGGACCACCTCAGCCACAAGACCCCGGACTGGCTCGGCTACATGAGGTTCCTCATCATCCCTTTAGGTTAGAGTTTGCCCGTTTGTTATGAGATTTGCTAAAAGCCTATGTGGTGAACTTTTAAACCCCCAGGTTTTTAAAAAAAAAGCTTCTGCTGTGTTCAGGTGCCCACCCTGTCTCCAAATACCTCGGCACAATCGATCATCGTTACAACAGTTTGTTCCAAGATGCAGCCTGGAGGGATCTGTTTCACAAGCCAGAGGCTCCTGTCATTGGTAAGATGTTGCTTAAAACAATCATGCACACAGTTAAGATTATGCTCATTTTGAATTCCACAAATGTGAGGAATTGTATTTTTACCTTTAGCGTCATGTTGGATCATACCTTAAATATTACACAGCGTTTTAGCTGTTCGACGTATCGCTATTTAGCCACAAACCTAAGTGTGTTTCATCAAGGTTTTTATGTGACCAACAAACCAACCAATTTAAATTGTAAGGAACATATTAATAAGTGACGCATATATTTGTGATCTAGATTCAGGTACCTCTAAAAGAACACAGCAGAACCAAAAAAAAAACTTTTAAAAAAAATCAGCAGAACTTAGGCGTGTCAACCAACTTTCAACTAGAAAAGTTTAGTCTTGATCTAAATCGGACATAGCAAAAGGTCTTCCAACCTTGGACTTCAAATTTATCTCCAAAGTTTACAAAAGAATATGAGCATTTAAAGGGTTTGATTGCTTTTAATTTGATCAGCATTTTCCATTGATTATAGAGACGAGTTCAATTGATGTCTTGAATGAAAATGTCTGAATCTGACGTGGGTCTAATATAGGTCTAATAATAAATGAACCTTTTTTTTTCCGGTGCATTAGTTTATCAGTAGAACAACCTTGTGTGAGGTTTTTCGAGCTATTTTGCCAGCAAAAATAGACAGGAATGTCGCTTTTAGATGTGCAGCGCTCTTAGAAACGGCAACATTCTTGGAGCTGTAACTACAATGAAAGGTTTAAAGTCCTCCAGACTATTAATGTTGGCTTGTTCAAGGAAATGTAATTGTTCAAATATTATCAATATCTATTCAGTAGATGTTTTTATTTAATTTTGTTTAAACTGTGGATACCAATCCCAATCTCCTGTGCAGTTCAGGAGAGTCCTGATGTGGTGTCAAGGATCACGCAGTACATGGAGGGAGCCAACGGAGCTCACCAGCTCCCGATCGCTGAGGCCATGCTGACTTACAAGCAGAAGAGGTACTGTATGCTTTTTTTTTCCCTCAGGATTTCAGCCTCATTTCATTTGAGAGACTGCCTCCACTGATTATTATCTGTAATTGCACAGACAGCTGAAATATGTCTCCGGGAGCTAAGAAAAGGTTTTAAAAAGCCTACTAATGTCTAAGTACTTCCTTTAACCAATGGTTTTAGTTCAGAGCGCATTTTGTTTTCAAAGGGGGGGAAAAATGGAAAGAAAAGGATAAGCAGTAATGCGTGGCCTTTTTATACAATAATAACACACCGTTTAAAATACAATTTCTATTCGCTATGATGCTTTTTTAAGTTACAGTTGATGAAAACATGACATCATGTCATTCAAGAAAATATTTTTAGTACAGAAATGTTAACTTTTTGGGAGTTTTTTTCTTCTTTTTTCTTTCAAATAACACATAATCTGACAAGAATCCAATCAAAATTCATATTCTAATTTATTTAATACAGTTGCATAAAAGAAAAGAGAAACATTATATAAGTACCAGGGAAGGAAGAGCCTTGCTGGTACTAAACGTACTCTTTACAAATGAAATCAATTAGCAAAAACAACAACTACTTTCCGCTTCCCTTTGGAAACAAAATAAGGTAAATGTCTCACTACTGGTATTGGCCTCTCTGACAGTCTTTTGCTAAAGAATTGATACACTTTAAACTTTTTTTTTTGCCTTTTTTTAACCTGCAACCAAAAATGTGTTACCTTTTTTGTGATAGACCAAGATTAAGCAGGGATTACTCTAAAGTAGAGGGACATTTTAATAAATAAATGCCAATATTTAAAAAGTGTGCCATGTATTTGTGTTTAGTCCTGAATACCTTACCTCAATACCTTTTTAGAACCGCATTGTCTGGAATCCCAGCTGGAAATGTCATTGTGTGCCTCACTACTAGCTTGGTACATCTAGAGAATGATATATATGTATATATACATATGTATATATATATATTTATTTATATATATAAATAAATAAATATATATATATATAAATATATATATATACATATATATATACATACGTATATATATATATATATATTTATATTTATTTATTTATATATTTATATATATATATATGTGTGTATATATATATATATATATATATATATATATATATATATATATATATATATATATATATATATATATATATATATATATATATATATATATATATATATATATATATATATATATATATATATATATATATATAGTAAGTGATATACAATAAAGAATGTGTTTTAAATATATAAAAAAATGCAAAAAACGTTAAAGTTAATGAAT
>JAVLVB010000657.1:3181434-3215022 GCA_032876305.1 Orestias chungarensis
TATATATATATATATATATATATATATATATATATATATATATATATATATATATATATATATATATATATATATATATATATATATATATATATATATATATATATATATATATATATATATATATAGTAAGTGATATACAATAAAGAATGTGTTTTAAATATATAAAAAAATGCAAAAAACGTTAAAGTTAATGAATGCCTTGTCAAGTAACTGTAAGTAAGCGGTATTCTGTCTAAGCATCTTTGTCTCATGTAATAATGTGTGTGTGAATAACATCTGTTTTGTTGTATGTTTTCTTTTTTTTTCTTTTTTTCTTTAAAGGAAAAAGAGCTTTCATTTTGATTTTGCCGTAAGGTATTGTGGTCGATGGAGTTTTATTTCTTGCTTAGACTGATGGTTCATGCACCTTCTGTGTGCCACAGTGATTTCCCTTTAACCCACTTCTTCGTGTGTTGGACCTTGCCACCTTCACAGCTGCTGGAAATTTTTTATTTTTATCTTCCAACAGGTTATGATTGGCACTAAAAGTAACAAAGCTAGTGCAATAAAACCACATTAACTAGTAGAAAGTGAAACTGAACGTCTGAGAATAGGTAACAGTGTTCGGATCTAATCGCACTGTGAAAATTATTGGGTAAAAACAACTTTGGTAATCCAGTCTTTTATCATACAAGGTCAGATCCGCACCTGGGTTTATTTAACACTACAGTGTTGGGTTTGTATACCAGAGAGTGAGTTTAAAGGCATAATCCGGAATCATTCTGTGGAACAAGTTTATCAAAATTACTTTTTAAGATGTTATTAGTGGGGGGGGGGGGGGGGGTGTTTCCAAAAATGGGTGGATTCTATTCTAACAACTTATCTGCCACAGAAAATATGCTTGGAGAGGCTGTAAAGACTAAAAGTAAAAAAGGACTGAAAGACCATATCTTATACTTTACATAAAGTTAAAATAAAAATGACTTTAACCTTGGGTTTATTACAAACAATACGTTGTGTTTATATAGCAGCCTCTTAGCTGTTTTACTAAAATTATAAATAAAACATTCAATAGGTGCTTTAATTTATGTTTCTAGTCTAGTCCAAAAGGCGAGAGACCAAAAACAAGTGGATGTAGATAGAAGCTTCTGCTGATAAGGTGGCAGGAGACCAAACTGTGTTCCCTTTCATTTCTCTGTGTAGTTGTTTCGTCTTCATGACTGTGTTTCTTTATATTAGGTTCATGCATCATTGTTCACTGCGTTTCCATTAAGTAAACATAAAAAAAAATGAATGACCAAAATGTTAGATTACGTGCATACGTCTATATTTGTATTCTTTGTGGGATTCACACTCAACTATTTAATTTTTCAGGAATCAGCCTTATAAAATATAAATAACATATTATAATATAACAGTATAGAAAAACATTGATCTCGAAAAAGGAAATGCCGTACATCAGGGTTTTCCAGTTGTACGAAATAAATCAATTTATCCTCTCATTATTTACCGACAGGAAACGCCGTCAACTAAGATGCATGGACCTCACGGCCATTCATGTCTGTCTGTTATGTGTCCAGTTAATTTTAGGCAAACGTGCACATCATCAGTAAAGGTTATTGCGTGATGATACTTTACTCAGTCATGTAATTGCTGCCCGCAACTACTCAGATTAATATGTCTAAGCAGAAAGTTTAGCAAAGTAGTAAAATCCATATCCTTCGACATGCACTATAGTTTTTCTGACTTTAAATCCGTGTTGCCATATTTTCTAATAACCGAAACATGTCAGGAGGGTAAAAATGATCTTGAAATAATATGTCTGCTTTCTGGTTTCCCGGTACGTCAGGGATGTTTCGTGGGTTCGATCTAGCCAGTATTTTGGACAGTTTCAGACGTGCCTCCAAGTCAGAGTAACGACTCCTGTTTTACTTTTGGTACATGAAAAGCTGATCAGAGCTTTGTGGTCAATTTCCGAAGCTTCTTTTAATGTTAAAAATTTTCAATTTTTATGTGTTATTATGTAGAGCGGCATTCCATTCTTTCGTTTGTGCCTTCTTGCTGTGATCGGTCATTGATGTTTTCTGCTAGTGGTCAAAAGTGAAATCGCTCAGATTAAACATAAATAAAAATATTATCAAACAGCAGAAACCTCAGCCTTCCTGTTAACTGCTGGAAGTTTTGCTCTCTCTTACCTTCTCACAGCCTAAATGCCAGAAATAAAAAAACAGAAATATATTTAACTTTAAATGGCCTTTACATCTCTTTACACATAGACACTAATAGATGGTTAATCTGAGTTTTCTTCACTCTGCAACAGCGTCCACACCGAAGAGTGCGATCGTCATTGCTGAGTTGTAACGATTCCTGGTTGTAGCTGATCTGTCTAAATTAGGCTAAATGAAAGCTAATTCACCCGCACTGAAGATAGTTTGTTTTTGATGATTACACAAAGATAGGCTTGCAAGGAGCAACTCATTGGGCCTTTACAAATTTAATGAACTCAACAAAATCCCTCTTTTTACATTTGACTTTCTTTGAGCGAATATAAAATTTAGGAAATAGACAAGCTCTTTAGAGAAATGATTAATTACTGTAATCCACATGCATGAGTAACTTTATACCATTGACATTGAACATCTAATAGTTAACTCATCATAAAAATGCTGGGTCTTCATCTTTCTTGTATCAGGCAGACATCTGGCTTCTCTGACTGCTTTGAAAATGATTAAAGCAGAAATGTGTTTAAAAAAACAAAACACTGTTACTATCTTTAGACCCTCTTCTCTTTCTCCCCCACCTGCCTGCCTCTGTAGCCTCTCTCTTTCCTCCCTGGGGGGGCGATGGCAGGTTTCTTCAAGGCAAGGGCAACAACCCTTTGTATGATCAAACCACCTCACAGTAGAAAACAACAGTTTAGCGTCATTTCGTTCTGCTATTTTTCTGTGCGTGGGCAGGAAAATAGAACTTACTGTTAGTGGGTATGCACTACCACTCAAGTGGTGCATGCACTTAGAGAGCGCTCGGATTTAGGCTGGTGCTCTTCCTTCTTTCTCTCTGCGATGCTGTGATTCCACTTTATTGACTTACTGCCTCGTGGACGCCTAGCTTACTGGGTTTAGATTCATGTCTTACGGTTCTGATCCAATCGCTTTATTTCATGCCACAATCTTGCCAGAGGCTTGCATGTTTTTTGCTCTGTCCTGCTGCAATTAGCTGGTTTTCCCCCAACCTATTATAATTTGAAAACCGGCAGCATGTGCACCTGGCCTTCGCATTCTATATAACCTCTGCAGTGTGAACTATTATAGGTTTTATTAAATTTCTCTTTAGGATAAACAAAGTAATTAGATAACCATCATTTGATATCAGTATTTAAAAACTCAGCATTCACACGTTACGAATCAATAGATGTTAATGCTGATGAATATAAATAAAATCTCTCTAAATCAGTATATTTTTGCCAAATTTTGGTTGCAGTTAAATTTTTTAAATTTTTTTTTTACCATCAGAGCTCGTGTTTTTCATCCTGCTGATAATTAACTGTATTTATGGACTGTCCTCTATAGCCCCAATGAGGATTCCTGCCAGAAGTTCATCCCATTTATTGGGGTAAGTAAGAAAACCTGATGTTATTTGTTGGTAGGAAACAGGTGTCTAATATATTGTCTGTTAAGAGTTTCTGGTTGATTAAATACACTATTGTTTCCACTGTAATCCTCCGTTAATGTAACAGATGGTAAAAGTTGGCATTGTGGAGCAAACATCTACAGCATCGGGTAAGTGCTTGTTAGACATAATTTGTCTAATTTGTGTTGTGGGACTGCTAAAATATATTTGTTTTGAAGTAATTTAAATGAATCGTGCATGCCCGTCTTTGCTTTTTCAGGAGACTCTGATGATGCAGCTCCTCTCAGCTTGCCTCTGCTCTCCTCCACCCCTCCTCAAGTGTACCCCGCTCTCAAAGAGGCTTCACCAACACCACCGCCTTCTCCCTCGATCAACACCAGCTTCTGTGCTCTCAGGTGAACGTCTTGGAGAGAAAGCTTTCAGTGTTTCAGCGTTCAGGAGCTTGTACAAAAACTTTGTCTGTTCTCCACAATTCTTAGCAGATCTAGCAGTCAGGCGGAGCTCATGGGCCTTCAGGTAGATTACTGGGTGGCCCCAACAGAGAAGAAGAAAGACATGGAGAAGCGGGACTCCTCCTCCAAAAACACTCTGAAGTGCAATTTCCGCTCGCTGCAGGTCAGCCGGCTTCCACTGGGGGTTGCAGAGTCAACCCCCCAGCCCAGCATGTCTATGACTGTTGTAACCAAGGAGAAAAATAAGAAGGGTAGGTTTCCTTTTTCTTTTAATGTAAAATCCTTCTTGAAATTCATGCTTTATCATAAGTTTTAATCATGTTTTCAACAATACAAAAAGCCTTCTGAATCACCGGGTTACTCACAATGTGTCCTTTGTTGCGTTCTGACAGTCATGTTTCTGCCAAAAAAGAGCAAAGACAAGGAGGTGGAGTCAAAGAGTCAAGTGATCGAGGGCATCAGTCGCCTCATCTGCACTGCCAAGCACCAGCAAACCATGCTGAGAGGTAATTTTGAGATGAAAACCTTCCTTTGTTTTGGTTCACTTTAGTTCTCATACAAACCGGATTCCAAAAAAGTTGAGACACTAAACAAATTGTGAATAAAACCTTAAGGCAATGATGTGGAGATGGCAACATCTAACATTTATTTAGAATAGAACACAAATCACAGATCAAAAGTTTAAACTGAGAGAATGTATCATTTTAAGGGAAAAATATGTTGTTTCAAACTTTCATGGCGTCAAGAAATCCCCAAAAAAGTTTTTACCAATGTGTGGCATCCCCCCTTCTTCTTACAACACTCAACAGATGTCTGGGGACGGAGGAGACCTGTTTCTCAAGTTTAGAAATAGGAATGCTCTCCCATTCATGTCTAATACAGGCCTCTAACTGTTCAATCGTCTTGGTCCTTCTTTGTCGCACCTTCCTCTTTATGATGCGCCAAATGTTCTCTATAGGTGAAAGATCTGGACTGCAGGCTGGACATTTCAGTACGCGGATCCTTCTCCTACGTAGCCATGATGTTGTGATTGCTGCAGAAAGTGGTCTCGCATTATCTTGTAGAAAAACGCAGGGTCTACCCTGAAAGAGATGACGTCTAGATGGGAGCATTTGTTGTTGTAGAACCTGAACATAGTTCTCTGCATTATTGGTGCCTTTCCAGACATGGAAGCTGTCCATGCCACAAGCGCTCATGCAACCCCATACCATCAGTGATGCAGGCTTCTGAACGGAGCGTTGATAACAACTTGGGTTACCCTTGTCCTCTCTGGTCTGGATGACATGGCGTCCCAGTGTTCCATAAAGAACTTCAAATCGTGAATCATCTGACCACAGAACAGTCTCCATTTTGCCACACTCCATTTTAAAAGACCCCTGGTCCAGTGCAAACGTCTGAGCTTGTAGAGCTTGCTTAGAAATGGCTTCTTCTTTTCACTGTAGAGTTTCAGCTGGCAACGGCGGATGGCGCGGTGGGTTGTGTTCACTGACGATGCTTTCTGGAAGTATTCCTGAGCCCATTCTGTTATTTCCTTGACAGTGGCATTCCTGTTTGAGGTGCAGTGACGTTTAAGGGCCCGGAGATCACGAGCAACCATCATGAGTTTTACAACCTTGACCCTTACACACAGCAATTGTTCCAGATTCTATGAATCTTTTGATGATGTTATGCACGGTTGATGATGTTAACTTCAAAGTCTCTGCTATTCTACACTGGGTAACACCATTCTGGTATTGCTGCACTATCTTTTTATCACATGGTGGAATCTTACCATCTTGGCTTCAGAGAGACACTGACACTCTGAGAAGCTCCTTTTATACCCAATCATGTTGTAAATTGACCTAATTAGTATTAATTGGTCTTCCAGCTGTTTGTTATATGCTCAATTTCCATTTGCCAGCCACTTATTGCTACTTGTCCCAACTTTTTTGGGATTTGTTGACACTGTGAAATTTTGAATCAACATATTTTTCCTTTAAATTGTTACATTTACTCAGATTAAACTTTCAATCTGTCATCTATGTTGTATTACGAGTAAAATATTGACATTTGCCATCTCCACATCATTGCATTCAGTTTTTATTCATAATTTCTTTAGTGTCCCAACTTTTTTGGAATCCAGTTTGTATTTTAAAATAATTTTGCTTATTTTAAATAAGTGAGTAGAGGTTAATTTAAGCAAAAATGAAACATCGGTATAGCCGTAGTACAATTTGAGAAACATAACTGAACTGTTCAGATCAGGTTTCTAGAGGGAGCGAGGGTAAAACGCGGCACTGTCTTCCTTCATATAGGGAAAGCTTTGGGGGCAAACAGAGAACCGTAGTCAAATGTGGCACAATGTGTGACATGAAAGCAAGACAGTGGTGAGGTGTGAGCATGGTAGGAGCTAGGTTTGGGGTGGTTGGATTTTAAAGGATTACAACATGCTTATAACAGAAATCATGATAATCTGTAATTTTATTTGATTTTCATGTTGCGGAACAAAACGTGGAATCGACTGTAAATGGGTGAATATTGTTGAAATTCTTAAGTTGTGTACAAAAAGTTTACCTTTTGTCAGCAATTGTCCAATCTTAAATACTCAGATTAAGGGTATACTCTGAAGTTTCCACCTTCCCTCTCATCAATTCAAGAACGCCCGTTTAAAATTAAATAGGCAAGTCAACTGGACAAACATGGTTAAAATTATTATAAAAACTATTATAGACAGTTTCAATGTCATTAAATCAGCAACGCACATAATGCTATTTATGTTCACAGTACTTTAGTGTTTAAATCCATATCATGGCGAGAAACACGAGATCCTATAAAAAAATGATCCTATTCCACTGGTTTTCCAGAGCTCTGCTCAGGTTCAGTGTTGCTTTGTGCTCTAGGGAGCCCCTATAAACGCTATAATTGTAGAAAAGGATGATTTTTGATGGTATAAGAAAGTGAAACTACCCAAATATGACTTGAAACACGTTTATTTTATCTATACTTTGCATTTTAATTTTGCTGAGTCTGTTATGTCCTGTTTTGTGTCTCTTCTGCAGTGTTGATTGATGGAGTTGAGTGGAACGATGTCAAATTTTTCCAGTTGGCGGCTCAATGGTCCTCACATGTTAAACATTTCCCTGTTGGGATTTTTGGGCACACTAAAGGCCCCTACTAGCATCACCCTGAACAGAGACTAAAAAAAGGAAGGAGAGTCCCCATTTTCCCCTGTGTCAAGATTTTAACCCTTTTTGTCTTTGTTTTGTTCTGCTGTCTTAAGTTAAACTGCCGTTATCCACTGTTGCATTTCTCCAGGTTATTTAATATTCTGTTTTTGTATTTATGTAAAGCTGCCAGGTAAATATTACTTCTCCCTGCTTCAAAAAAAAAACCTGCTGATGTTTTGTAGACCTTTGAAAAACCTGAAAGACCTGTTTTTTCATTTTTTTTGCTGTTGTTTCGTTTTATTGTTGTGCTTTCCAGGGTTTTCATTAAACCAGCAAAATTATTCTAATACATGAAAACATAAGAGAAGAGAAGCTGCCCTTCCCCGCCAGGTTTTACTTAACCAGAGGTAAAAGAAATAAAAAGAAAGGAGATAACAAGTTGAAGTGGCCGATGTGCAATAAAATGAATGTAAAATCAATTAACTGAATTGTCACTGTTAACATATGTTTCACTTCATCTTTGTTTTGTATTTCTACCTCTAGATTAATATTAAGTGTGTTTGGAACAAGAAAAAAAATGAAGATAAAATTATCATAAAGGTAATGATCAATGCCTGCTTTGGTGCTGGAAAAGAGGCTTCCAGTACTTGCACAGAATATAGACCTGAACATGTCTTGTTTATAGATTGGTTTATGAAGAATGAGACTAAAAAAACTCCCAGCATTTCATACAATTTGTGCCAACTTTCTTGATAAAGTTCTGATGTCAAACCTAAACAAAAACTGATCAAAAGTGTTGTAGTGTCTATTTTTGAAGAAGTCGAAGTATAAAAATGGATTAGCTGGAAACAGGAATAATCGTTTAAAAGAAATCCGTTCCTACAGGTTTTAAAAAGATTGCAGAAAATAATTTTCCATCTTCCAGAGCTTTAATGCAAAGCTAATAGCCACTATAACACTGACTTAAAGAAATTGATATCCCCATTGCCATTGTTAGAGACCCATGTTGGACATGACATAGAAATATTAGGCTTAGTTGTAATTGAAGTTGTAGACTCTAATTAGGAGCATTATAAGTCCTCGTCGAATCGCACCTGAGTGTATTCTTAAAGATGTCAGACAATTTTTTTTAGTTGTTGTAATTGGGATTTAGTTGTAGAATGGCAATCTTTACATCTTAACCTTAAAAATGACTCCTTAAAGGCAAAGTTAGGATTTTTGGTAATGAAGTTTTGTAGGGTTTCTGTCAGTAAGAGTTCCCTTTACGTATCTTAAACAGATGCCATGTCACAGTTAGTTTGTACAAAAGTGAATATATATTTGCTGAATTCAGAAAGCTGGATGGGTAATAGATGAGTAGCTGATTTTACACATAAAAAAAACAACAACCCTCAAACCATGTGGTGAAATACAGCGCTGAATTTGGGAATTTTGAAATTACATTACCAAAGATGGCCAGCTTTAGATCATTTTTCACTATTAAAAAACACGACATGTCTTTAAAATTCATGTATGCTTTCTAAAAAATGTAAAGCATCTTTTTCTTGCTAACGTTTGGAGTGATGGCTTCTTCTTTGCTGAGCGGCCTTTCAGCTCATGGCATAAATTAATCTACAAGAACCCCAATAAAACATTGACCTCAGCCTCTTTCCAAATTGTTTGATGTAATAGTAATTGTAATAGAAGTAGGGGTCTAGTTCAACCACTAGAGTCGAATCCCAAAAGCATGAAAATGTTGAGTTTGAATCCTGCTTTAAAGCTTTATTCCCATTTCCACAAATTCACAGGGATGTGACATCTACTACAGAAACTACTACAGGGTAGGTTTACTAAATTTCAACTCAAATAATCTACATAGCTCTTGCTACAACAAAAGTTTCTTTGTTTTGGGGGTTTTCTTAGGCCAAAAGTTGATTCATCCCAGCTCACTCAACCTATGGTCTGCTATTTCATAATGTAGAGATGAATGTATCAAATGTACCTTACTGTAAAGCACTTTTAAATGTTTGTAATTTAGATTTGTGAAAAATACTCGTCCCTGGGAAACCTGCAGGTACATATGGCTGGCCACCATAACTCAGCAGCACAAACAGTGCTGTCAACATTTATATGCAAAGTTAGCTGCGCCAATGTATCCCATCTGTGCTGTGTGCTATTAATGCATTATTTGGCTCAGTGTGAGGCCTAAATTGAGTATTGTAGAATTTAGTTGGAATATTATAAATTTAGAGCAGAATGTGTTTGCATTGTATGTCTGAAGCATCTACCCCGAGTTAGGCTGTGCGTTAAATACCCTTTTTTCCCACAAATTATTCACTGAAAGTTATGACTATAAACGTTATTATTTTTTAATAAGTGCCTAAATTGCATAATTTGACAAATCAATGCAAGTAAATATCCCTTCCTACAATGGTGCTGATTCTGGGCCTACAAGCTAACAATATTATCTGACACAACAGTTAAGTCAGGTAAGTTCATGCGAGGAAGGATAAATCACATTCTAGCCAGTCGGCGTTAAGTAAAATAAACCCCTAGTGTTGAGATAAATGTGTTTTTTTTCCCCTTCTTCTCTATGTGAAATGTGTTTTTATTTGAAGTGTTGTTAAGTGTTATTGTTTTAGGCTTCTCAAGACTGAAAGTTGCTTAAAGACTACCACTGTAATCCCAAAAATTGGGAATAATAAAACTACTATAAACACTAAAATCTTGTTATTTTATTTGTTGCAGCCTTGAATGCCTGTCCTTGGGATTTTGTGGACCACCAGAATATAGTTTTTTAGAGTGAAACTGTGTGTAGTTTATTCCTAGCGTAACTTCAGCCATTCTGTAAAACAGCAATGATGTCTCATGGAGACATGCAAAACACCACATTTACAGATATACTAAAATTGGAGGATCAAGAACACATTGTCCCCAAAGCAAAACACGGCGATGACAGCATCATGCTATGGGGGTGTTTTCTTCACCAGTAACATAAAGGCAGGGAGGAGTTCATTGGAAAAGAGAATGAATGAAAGGACAGGTAGGTCTGTGTCAATTGGAAAGACTTCAGAAATGATTTATACATAAAATTTTCACTTAATGTAGTCTCCGTTTAAAGCATTTCACAAGGAAGACGTGACAAGATTGTGTAAAGATGTGTGAAATGTGTAAAGCTGTATCCTTAACAGACATCCAGCTTTAAACTCGGCAATTCAAGTATCCACAGTATATGGTCTACCATATAAAATACTGGTAAATAAAATGCAAGCATGTCAAGCATTTTATAACGTGATCTACTTCTGGATCTAGAGCTGAACGTTGAATACCATGATGAAGCAGGTGAAAAAATGTGATACTACCTGCTAAAGGTTTTTAAATTTATAGTTAAAGCTGCAACGGTAAAAACCGAGCGGCTCAAGAGGCCAATTGGTTGTTCTAGTCCATGTTTATGCATGCCTGGAATGGGAAGAAAATCAACATCCTGTCCTTAGAAATAAAAAGATCTTTAAGTTAAACTTGTATTTAAGGGATAGAATTGTCCTAAAACTAAATGAAAAGTGGGGGTCTTTTATACATATATATATATATATATATATATATATATATATATAAAGTTCATAGTAACCAGATTATTTATAAACAGTATGAATTCGTTCTGTATTATTAAATTATATGTAGAGCTCTATAACTTTATTTGTTTTTATTTAGATTTTCTTTACCTATGCAAAATCCCAGAGACTTGTATAATTTCTTTTCTTTTTTCAAAAAATAATGAATTATTTAGTTTTTTATTAAGTGATAATGTGATGTCAAACCAAGTTCTCATATTTTTTTATTCCAATTTAACAGTAGACAATTGTACAATTGTAAGTTTTTTTCAAAAAGTATGTACGTATATATCATTTGCCAAAAAAAAAAAAGTATGTTGTTATAATAATTAACAATGGCTTTTGCAAAAAAAAAAAAAAAAAGTATGTTAATATAGAATATTTTAATAGAGATCTTTAATGAAACACTTTGTTGTTTGTTTAGAATGGAGCACACAGATGAAACAACCTCCAAAAATTAAAAAACTGTGAAAAGCAGAGACTCTTCACACATTTTGCTCATTTTAAAAGGGTTTTCATTTTGTTTTTAGGTTATTATGAGTTAGTTCAGTCCCCCATCGATGCCAGGTTGGTGGAGTAGCAGGAGGGAGGCACGAAACTGCCCCCGGGTCCAACAGAGTAGGTACGAAACAACAACGACAGCAGGGGACACGCACGGGAATGTAGAGCGTCCGTCCTCGCGTTTACATAAGCAGATGAATCCGGTGGAGCGGGGGAATTAAAGGGCCTGGTTCTTCTCGGCGCAGCGACAAACATGAAGGAGCTGAAGGGCTGCGCGATGCGCTGCTCGGTGGGCTTTCTGTCCCGCAGAGGGCTGACCGGACAGCCGCTGATGAAGGAGGAATTCCAGCGACGGAGACTGGCGGGCTGCACCAGCCTCTACAATAAGAACCTGGAGGGCCACTTCGGCTGCGTCAACGCCATCGAGTTCTCCAACAACGGCGGAGAGTATCTGGTGTCCGGTAAGTTGGCGTAGCTTGGCCGCAGTTTCCCCGCTAGCATGCTAGCTGCGGCTGTCAACGGCTACGCTGCTTAGGAGAGCGCTGCTAGCCTAGCTTAGCTTAGCCTAGCTTAGCTTAGCCTAGCCTGCTCTGCTAGCTAGCTAACATAAAACCAAACGGTCTGCTGCGGCGACGCGCTATTGCTAGCTCCTGTCAGTCTTCCAGATCATTCCTTTCATTTCTGAACTCCATATTTCTGGGCGAGGTTCGTGCAATAATAACGAGTTTCATAAATGACTACATTATTACGGTCCTCGGACGATAATAGTCAGTCATTTGGCCCAGTGTGACAGCTTGTTGGCCATTTGGAGCCGCAGCCTTTTAAACCTGCTTTATTGTGGCTGTTTTATTTAATTTCAGTCCACATCCATGACTGCTAACTTCAGGACTGCAGTCGAGCCTCATGGCGCCTTTTGTGACACTGACACGAAAATGGTTGCTGGGTATTATTGGCACAATATGTAGATCCTCAGTTCACATCAGTGTTCCTGTTAAGTTTGGAGAAAATTGTGAACGTTTCTTAATTTATCTTCCAAGGCTGGAGAAGTAGAGGGACAAAGAAAATCAATTTATGGCAAAAATAAGGCTGTTAACAGGCTGTTCTTATTCTGATCCCTCATCAATCTGTATTGCATTCTTTTATCCATGCATCCATCTTTACACTTCTTATCTATTACAGATGGGTAATATGGATTTAAAATGTTATCAGGATTACCGTGATGACTGTAAGAGTAACGATAAACAAATACTGCTCTTGAAAATACATACCAATTTAAAATAGGGTTCACGTCACCATACAAAAAAAACCAAACAACTTAAATTATTCCTATTTTTTTATTTATTGATACTCTACAGGAACAAATAGTGTAAAAAAAATAACAGTTCAGTTTTTAAACATCTATAATGTTAATACATCAATGTGATGATTAATCACAATCCTTATCATGCCAAGGAACTTATAAAATGTATGATAAATGGTGAAATAAACCAATCTGTACATCTATCCTTCTATCCCTGAAGTTATTAATTGGGTTTACATGTAGCTGTCTCCTTAGCAATCAGTTCATCTTTAAAACACCAAGTTGGAAATGGGTAAAAAAAAAAAAGAAATAGTTTTGAGAAAGCTGTTCGGATGCTGCCATTCTGTGCGGTGTCCTTTTTTGCTTAACATATATTGAATTCTAGGTTTGACAAAAGCTTCCCTGCAAATGTTTCAGCTTGTTTGTGATGGGGGTCCTCTTGTTTCCACATCAGGTGGGGACGACCGGCGCGTGCTTTTGTGGGACATGGAGAAAGCGATCCACTCCCATTCCAAACCCGTGAAACTGAAGGGAGAACATCTCTCCAACATCTTCTGCCTTGCCTTTGACAGTACAAACACAAAAGTCTTCTCTGGTGGTAAGACGAACACGGACCTGATAGGTTTTGTTCGCTGATTTTACAGAGGAAAAGATAATCTTCGGAATTGTGTTAGTAAAACATCTAATGATATATTTGCAGAACTTTTCTGGTTTTGTTTAATTTTCTAGAATGCTATGAAGAAGAGGTTTTTACTCTTGTAACGATACCTTTCATAGTAGAACCTCCTCCCCAGAAATAAAATTAAAATAAAAATGAATCAAAAGCCATTTGCTGACATTACTCTGCATGTTTTATATCACAGGAAATGATGAACAGGTGATTCTCCATGATGTGGAGAGGTGGGTAGATCGAAACACACGGCCGTTTGTTCCCGGTGCTCTTTCTGCTGTCCCAAACCGTCGTTTGTCTAACGTGCGGCCGGTTGTTGCTCCCGCAGAAGGGAAACTCTGAACGTGTTCCTGCATATAGACGCAGTGTACAGCTTGTCTGTCAGCCCGGTCAACGACAACATATTTGCGAGCTCGTCGGACGATGGCCGCGTTCTCATCTGGGACACTCGGGAGCCACCACACGGAGGTAAAGAGGGATTGTGGGGGATGCTGTCCAGTAATTATGGACGTTTTTTTATGTCTTTCTGAAGCTCCCACAGACATTAAGAGACGCCGTGATTTCAGGGAATCGTTAATGTGAATGTGAGACTACATATTGTTGTTCTCCTGCAGTTAAAGAGGAGGTTGGTAAATCTCTATTGAAATGTAATGTCGCACAAACTTGTTCTTTAACTGCCGTTTTAACGACCTCCAAACTGCAGTAGTATTAACTCTGACTCAGCAAACACGTGGATGAAGGTGCTTTGGACAGATGAGTCAAAAATGTAACTATTTTAATCAGCCAGCAAGAACGTTTTTACCATTGTAATAAACTTTTAGTTTGAGGAAGGAGGGTGTAGCCACATAAGTCTTTTGATTAAGGCAAAGGCTAATTTTTCAGTCGGAAAATGACAACGTACAGCTAGACCTACAGTGGAAGAGTTCAGGTTAGTTCATATACACGTGCTAGAAGGTCCCAGTCAAAGTCCGGCCTTAAATCTTTACTTAGAATAGGGCAGGACTTTAAAATTGGGGTTCCTGGATGCTGTCCATCCAGTCTAACTGAAGATCTAAACAAGAGATGCATGTTTTTTTTTTACTCATTTCTTCCCACAGAGCCGTTCTGCCTGGCTAGTTACCCATCAGCCTTCCACAGTGTAATGTTCAACCCTGTGGAGCCTCGATTGCTCGCCACGGCCAACTCAAAGGAAGGCGTTGGATTGTGGGACATTCGAAAGCCACGCAGGTAAGACGATTGGCTGTTCATTATGGCTCTGTCAAATATTTAAAACAAACTCTTAAGGGGGAAATTGCATTTATTTGAAGGTAAAGACAGATTACAGCTAAGTATTTCAACGCAAAATCTATTGTAATACAACTTACATCACAATCATCGTGGCTCAGTGCTGGATGTTATGCACCAATACGGTGTAAGTTCAAAGCTTTAAATGGAGTTTTCTCAAATGTGTGTAAATATTACAAAATGGCAGCTTTATTGTCTGACACTGAGGCTGGACCGGGTATTCAAGTAACTTGGTTAAACCTTTGTGGCAAATTTTATAATAATCGGTGAAAGCATGGCCTGGGGCAAATTGTTTTAAGTATCCTGGGGACTACTGTGGAGGAATTAGGCCACACCACCCAAATAAAGGAGAAAGAAAATTCCCTGTACTGATGTAACAATTATTGAACCCTTTGGCCTAAATGCCAGATATCATGTTTAGAAGAAACTCATCAAGCTGAGAACACCATCTCAATCATTACTACAGCCAGTCATCATAGAGGAAAAAGATGCATTAAAGCATTGTAGAGAGAATCCTCCATTCAAAAGCTGCTAAGGAGGGCTTTTGAACTCAGACTGGAGCAGTGGTTAATCAAAGACCCAAAGAGAATATAGGTTGGATTCAGACGTTTTAGCTCGAACAAGACTCCGTTCCGGAGTGGACCAAACACAAACCAGGTTCAATCTGATTGAATATCTAAGGATTGATCTGACAAGTCAGACGCCATCGGTTCCTATCAGGCCTGATGTTTCATGTTTCGGATTCCTGTTGGGACAGTGAAATCTCACTTCACTATTAGTTGTAAGCTACTGTGGATCCTCCAACTGTATCTTCACACAATATCTATGGATTACAATTTTAGCTCCGTCCACTAGATAGTGCTGTTACTTCACCGATTAATAATTCTTATCTTCTTGTAGCTCTAAGAAATGGTAGCTTTTTAACCAGAATCCAAACCTTTTGATTATTTTCATTAAATAGTTGTTTTTATCAAATATGGAGATAAAGAAGTCTTTGAAGGTTTATATCAAACATCTAAATCAATTGTTTTAATGCCCTTTTAGACAAGCTGATTCCTATTAAATATACAGACAATGATCACTTTAATAAATGTAAAAATACTCTAAGCAAATGAGATATTAGTTGTTGGCGTCACAAAGCCCAGTCATTACAAATCTTCAATCAGTTCCCTACTTGAAATCCCAACAGCTGCTAATGAAAATCAAAGTGTTTCTGTGTTCTCACTAACAAGAACATCTAATCTGTGAATTATTAATTTATCGTTTCGAATGTAGTCAAAGCAGTTTTTGTTTTCATAAAAATACAATTTCTTTAAAACTGGTGCTTCGAGCAGGTTGTAATAATTTGGCTCAAAACAGAAAACTGTTAATTAGTAGTGTAGGTCACCATTTAGTAAGTTGTCGTCCAGGTACTTGGTGATGCTCCGTGATGTTTAGAAGTGAACACGCTCACCCAGCTGTGTGTGTTTACCTCCAGCTCCCTGCTCCGCTACGGTGGCAGCATGTCCCTTCAGAGTGCCATGAGTGTTCGCTTCAACAGCACCGGTACCCAACTCCTGGCTCTGCGGCGCCGCCTGCCGCCCGTCCTCTATGAGCTGCACTCCCGCCTGCCCAGCTTCCAGTTCGACAACCAGGGCTACTTTAACTCCTGCACCATGAAAAGCTGCTGCTTCGCCGGGGACAAGGATCAGGTGGGTCAACGAGCCGTGCGAGTCGTAAACCGAAGCGACTAGAACTAAAGTAAGCGGGAAGCATTCCCTGCACTTTTAAGGAAATATAAGCATCAACTCTTACACAGAACGAGTAAAGATTTAAATTTCATGGACAAGTGAGACAAAAATAAACCAATGTCCTGTAATAATCTACCAACAAGTGATTGATTATGACCTCCTGTTCAGTGACAGTGGAAAAATGATGTACTGTTGTTGAACTTGCCGTGTGCTCGAGCTAATATTTTTCAAAAATTACTGAGTTTAACAGGTCATTAAAGAGGAGCTTTTAAACGTAAAAAGTAAGAAACAGGACTCAGTTCTCTGAGCTGCACTCCTTTTTCAGTAACCTCCTCAGACTCTGCAGCCGGATGAGGATTTTCTCAGTATGGCGCTAAAGCAGATGGTTGCCAAGAGGCAGCTTACTGTGTGATTGATGGGAAGAAAAGCTGGGAGTATTTTGGGGGGGGGTGCAACATTCCTACTGGATGTGTCTTCTGGGAGGCTGAGGCAGAGCACACAGGTGCTGCAGGTTAAAGTGCGTCTCATCTGTTCTGCACCAGCACGTTTGACTAACCTGGCTCACCTTCTAATAATGATTTATAAACACTGAAGTAAAAGAACCCAGAAGATTTTTATGTACTATTCTAAAAACTCCAGTGACTTGCAAGAGCACAACTATATATATTTAGTTCCTGACACAGAAACCACAAAGTTAATTGGAGTTCAGGGGTAATTTTCTGTGACAAACCAGCAAAGAGACATGCATAATGACCCTAAAGGTAAATGGCACATTTTAAATTTAATCCATGCTATGTACATTAATATTAGAGCTGGACCATATTTGGATTCCTATGCAAAATGTCACAACTATAAAAGACCTGTTAGTCTGAATTAGGGCTGTCCTGATACACCTTTTTCACGTCTGATTGCAAAATAATGGTGCGGAATAAAAGCTGGGACAGACTGCTTGTGTTTGGACTTATATCGGAGATTTTAGATGCTGATATAATCTATTTTTAGTTAATTTTTTTACCAATATCTGTTATCTATATCAGTACTTTTGTGAGATTTCATAATGTTTACATGATGTAAGTTAACTCTGGTTGTCCGTAATATATTTAGTTTGTTGGATGGACTGAATTAGGATGGTGACAACAACGAATTGTGTTTTTTACAACTGGTAACAGCTGGTTAGCATCTCAAACCTTGATAAATAGCTGAACTAAGATACCTTAGTCTCATAGGTTTGGAAAAGAGCCCTTCATGGATTGTCGGGTCGAAATTCAAACCAACTCTTCCATCCAATGGGAAGGAATCGTATCCCCAACTCTCTAAACATGAGGCTATACAATGATTTAGTGGAGTGGCAAAAGCAAAGTAGATGGATTAACAGCGACTTTGGACGTTACTGTGAAATATTGTGTCTGCTAACTGGATATTAAACTGTTAGCTTGGTATGAAAATCATGAATACGTTTGTTTCTTTGTTTTTTTTTAGATTCCTTATTGGGGATCATTCCCGCCCAAAGCATCACTATCCATAATGACTTTTGATACTTAAGAGACTTGAGTTACAACGTTTTTTTCCCTTTGAGAAAAGTAATTCCAATTTTATTCCCACACCTGGCATTGTGACAAAGACATGAAAGCTGAAAAGAATTTTATTTGCCTTTTTTTTACCCTGAAACTCCTAAATACAGAAAGCCCTAAACAAATAGCCAAAGCTGTAATGGAAAGTTTTAGATTAAGGCATATTCAATCCAGATCTGAACCTGAACACTTGTTCTAATTAGTATGGATTCAAGGAGTCTGGATACAAATGCATGCCACACTTTTCAGTTTTCCTCTGAGAAAATATCTCAGGACCGCGTATCATCTTTCTTACACAGTTATGCTTTTCGTTGATCTATTGGGGGAAAATCTCAGTGAAAACAAGGTGAAGTGTGTTAAAGTCAGTGTTTACAAAATTAATTTCAAGACATTATTTCAGGGCACTGAGCATCGACGTGTTGGACGTTTTCACTCGCTGTCAGACGGCCTTCGAGACGTTCTTTCCCTTAACGTTACGTGCGACTGAAAAAATGTGCAGCCCACAACAACCCTGTAAGAACGCACTTCAGTAGAAACGTTCGATTGAAACCATCTGTTCATAAAAAAAGCCTGATATCAGTTCAGGCAGCGAGCAGGAGCTTTTGTTTAAGGCCAAACTGTCGGGACACGTAAAATCTGCGTCTGATCACACAGCATGACTCTCAACGCCGCCGTCAGATCTGCTGGTTTTCTACTTTGACTTATTTTTTTATTTATCTCCTCTTATATGCTGTATTGTGTTCAGTCCCTCTTGGTGAAGTTCAATCTCGCTGCTTGTTTTTTTATTTTATTTTCTTCTTCTCTTCAGTACATTTTGTCTGGATCAGATGACTTCAATCTGTACATGTGGAAAATCCCGAATGACCCTGAAGCAGGTGAGTTGGTGCTCTTGAGTTTCCAGATTGCACATCAATTTGGATTTTTCCCATTCCTGTATGGTAAAACATATGATTGGCTTATCTGTATTGTGGGGGGAAGAGTGCAAAAAACAAAAATAAGCTTTTAAAATAAATGTAAAATTCAAAATCAGATGACCATGAGACAGGAGTTTACGATGTTAAATTTGTAGAAAATCAATGAATTTGTTAACAAAATGTCACATTTTCTAGTTAATATTTGAATATTTTTTACCATTTACAATAAAATGATTCTCCTGGAAGCTGTTACACTTACTGATTGCAAATTTCTTCTCGTTCTTTCACCTACAAACCACTAGAACAGGGCCTATGGTAATTTTTCCCCCTAGATGAGCTAAAAAAAAAAACATTCCAATTTCTAATTGCCCTCCTATTCAAGGCGACATGTCTTCAATTAGGACGAGGCAGCGTTATTTATTTTGTTTCTCTTTTGTGGTAGGTCTGTTGTTCTATACAAAGAATATGTTCATTCTTTTCTTTAGCAGCAAATATGTCTTCAGTGTTTCCCAGCACTAACATGAGTCTTCTTGTAAAGGTGGCGCTGGTCGTGTGGTAAACGGCGCCTTCATGGTTCTGAAGGGTCACCGGTCCATTGTGAACCAGGTTCGCTTTAACCCTCACTCTTACATGATCTGCTCCTCCGGCGTGGAGAAAGTCATAAAGGTTTGTAAAGAGTCTTATATCTGCTGTCGTTTTTTTTAGAGGAGCGTTAAACACGTCAACTGTGAGTTTCTGCATTCAGACGTATCCAGGTGTAACTGCTGCCTATGCGCTAACAGCGGAGCACGTTTTCCATTTAGCGTCTAGCGTTTTTTCCAATTTAATTATTCTTTAGCACTTTTAGCTGCTGCTGAATGAATGTTTCCTGATAATTTCCAAAGTGCTGATTTAACTTGGTTGTTTTTCAAACTTCATGTTGGAAAAAGCTCAAACTCTGGAGAATTGCTTGACATAATGAAACATTTGCCTGAGTTATCATTTTGTTTGTTGAAGCTATGCTCATCAGTGTTTCTGTCGGACAGGTGTGGAGCCCGTACCTGCAGCCCAACAGCGAGGGGGATCTGGACGGTCGGGTGGAGGAACGGTCCCGCAGCCTCTACAGCCATGAGGAGTACATCAGCCTGGTGCTCAACAGCGGCAGTGGCCTCTCCCATGATTATATCAGTCAGTCTATAGATGAGGATCCACGCATGATGGCTTTCTTCGACTCTTTGGTGCGTCGGGAGATTGAGGGCTGGAGCTCAGACTCCGATAGCGATCTCAGCGAGGAGGCCATCATGCAGCTCCACGCCCGCGGGCGGCGCTCCACGCGGGCCACGCCAGCGGCACCCGCTGTCGCCTCGGCCGCCGATCGGCACACTGACTCTGACAACTCCTCGTCCTCCTCGCTTGGCGGACCTGATGGATCTGGGGGGGAGGAGCAGGCCAGGGAGGACGGAGAGGAGTGTCCCAGGAGACAGAGGAGACGTCAGCAGCACCAGTCGGGCTTCCTGGTGAACTCGGACTCGGACTCTAGTGAGTTTTGGCTCGACCCGATGCCACGTCCTCGTTCCCCAAGCCCCAGGGAAAACTCCACACTCTCCAGCCACAGCAACTCGCCTTCACTCCCTGTAGAGGCCTCCAGTTCCTCCACATCCACCTCCAGCTCCAGCAGCGACGACGAGGAGCGGCGCAGCGCGGTCAGGTGCCAGAACGTGGTGAGGCGGCGGCGCATGAACGTGGTCTCCAGAGCTGGAAACAGACCCGAGTCCATACAAGCTCTGTTTTCAGCCGTCGACTCTTACAGCTACCCATCCATCTCCGTCGACGATCTGTCTTCCTCCTCGTTGGAACAGGAGCCGAACTCGCTCGAAATCAAACCCCCAGCTTCTGGTTCCAGAGAGGACGAAAAGTGTCTGAGTCCGTCTGAGTTTGTGTGTCTGAGTCCCGTAATGTCTCCTGGAAGCCAAGACAATAACGGGAGCGACAGAACCGAGCAGGACGGGCCTCAGTTACTAGACGCGCTCAGCAGCCCTGATGGCGGGGAGGCTAACGGCAGCTCAACAGTCGCAGACGGCGTTGCACAGAGCCGACACAGCCCGGGCATAAACGGGCAACACGGACCCGTCACCCCAGCCAATCAGCAGGCGTCTTCAGAGTCAGAGGAAGAGACCGGATCTATAGCTGAAGCCTCCAGGCAGCAGAGGGAGAGAGGCCTGGCAGCGAGCGTGCTGAAGCGGACTCGTGTGGGGTCAGACGACGGCGAGTTGGGCTTGACGCCCTCTGAAAAGAAGCTAAAGACGTAACAAAAGCCCCATGTCGTTTCTACGCAGAACAAAACTTAGGTAATGGGTTTTCTCACGAGTTTTTACAACTCAGCTTTTTCGTTTCTGACTCGGTCATGAATCGCGTGACCTCGCACTGCTAAAGGTTGGCCGAGAACGGACAGAGTGGTGGATTTTTGTTTTGTTGAAGAGCAAACAGACGGGACTGCATCTTCATTGTTTCAGTCAAACTCACAGATGCATTAAGACAAATAATCTGCATATCGTTCATATGTAAGAGGCATTTATTTTTATGTGACATTTGTGTTTTTGTCTGGTTGTTCGCCCGGCTCAGGAGTTCAGTTCAACCCCAACAACATAAAAAAAAAAAAAAAAAAAAAAAAACGGCTCGGCAGACTTTTCTCTCTGAGCTTCTCCTGATCAGGTTAATCGTCATTAAGTGTTTCTCAGTTTTTGCTACTTCAGGACGCCTGAAGTTTCGACTGCTACTGTTTCTGTTCGTATAAACTGTGCTTTGAGATGTCGCTTTGGTTTTGTGTGTCGAGTCTGCTCCTGCCTACAGTTCCAAGTCATCTCACCTGTTTTCCTGCAACTACAAAAAAAAAAAAAAAAAAAAAAATCTCTGTGACAAAACTTTAGTGTTTACTTATTTTTATACTCATCAGTGAGGTTGCAATTTAATAGCTGACCAAACATTACTGACCAGAGGAGTTTCGTTTTTTTTATATTACAAAAAATAATTTTCACATAAATTTAATATTTTAAGATAATTTTGGCCACTTGGGGGCAGTAGAAACAATCCTGAAGATGTTTCAGCATAATAGATTAGAAACAATAGAATAGAATGCCTTTTATTGCCATTATACACATTGTACAATGACATTGGAAGAGCACTCCTTTCAGTGCCGGGCAAAAAAATACAATAAAAAATATCTCTAAAAAATATATACAGAAATAAACGATGTGAATGATCTGCAGGAAATAAAAATGTATAAGAATATGGAGTATATACAAAAAAATTACATTTCTAGACAATTACACAGGGGTGGTGATATTACACTTGAAATAGATATAATATAAATATAAAATATTGCACAGATATTGTTATAATGACATTGTATAGATGTATATAAGAAGTTGAATCCACGTTAGGAGGTTTTAGTTTTGGGCAATATTTTAACATATTTAATGAAAATAAGTTAAAATATTTGAAAGAAACAAACAAAAAACAAAAAAAATACTATGTCTGGGTGCCTAATTGTAGCCAATGATGGAATCACGCCCACTGCTCCTCTCAGAGCCCTGACAGTGTGACGATTGTTCATAAAGCCCACAACATCATGGCTTTCTGGAGAAACTGGCATCATGGTTGTTAGTGACGGAACAGAACAGATGGACCAAAAACTACATACCAGAAACTGTGGAGGAAGATTGATGAGGCAAACTCAAGCAAAGGAAGGAATGGATAATTGAAAATGGAGAAGCGCACATAGACGAGAAAGACATTTTACGAGGAAGGAGGACAAAGGGAATGAAAGAAGTCAACAAATAAAAACTAAGGGAAGGAAATGACTTCTAGAGACAACAAAACAAGGAAAAAAGTAAAGTGAGAAGGGATGGATATCATTAAAGGGACTGGGTTAGAAGGAAAGAAAGGAAGGGCAAATCCTTTAGATGTTACTGGAAATAAGGTCTGGCGATAGAAAGATTTTACATATATTCTCTTATAGTCATCCAGACTTTGTAAAAAACTGAATTAAAAGTCCAAAAATCAAACTGGGAGGGACTCACTTCTTGTAATTCATGGAACACCCTGGCTTTCCAAGTGGATGCTTTGGAGCTAATCTTGAGAGAGAAAACACGCACTGATCTGTCATGTAGCTTATAAATTCTTCAAATTGTTTCTTTTGAATATTGTAAGACAATAATCTTATCTAAGAAGTAATGTATATCACCTTAAAGTAGCCTTCATTTGGTCTGATCTATGAAAGGACGCCGAGAGCTATACGAAAGATAAATACCCCTATCCCATGTCTTTAGATGGTCACGTCATAGAGGCCCTTGTTGAAGGTTCATCTTTATTTATACACGCGAGGTTACTTGTGGTTCCCTTCTTCCTCCTGCATAGGTCACATTCACAGCTGGGAGGAGGCCAGTTTAACCACAGCCTTGGACGGCTTCAGCTACAGCAGGATTTTATTAGATATCATGTTGGTCTGGGATGAAAAACTATAATGTATATAACTTGTATTTTACACCACAAGGAGAGGCTGATACTGAAAACTATAATTGTAGAGTTTAAAGGGATCTCATCAGTGGTTTTAAGCGAAGATGTGTGATCCCATACCCAAACACAGCTCAGTGGGAATGATCACAGCCCATGCAGCAGTACTCCATACATGGCTCAGCCTTAACGGCGCAGACGGCCATTGCAGAATTCCCCCTCCGACATGACTGGAATACCTTGGGAAGCTGCCAGAGACCAAACACAGCGAGATGCGTCAGCTCTTCACATGATCCCGCTGCGAATACAGAGAGTCGTCAGGAGCACGGCCGCCTCTTCCTTTTCAGAAGACAATCCTGAAAGTCTTTCAGCATTTTTGTATGATTCTCAAACTCAGATCAGTGTTTGTAAAAGGCAGAGCCCACCTTCACAGAGCAGGCTAATGCGACCCTTGTCCCAACATTTGGGTGGTAGTCTGAACAGCCTGATTCTAATTTATTCAATCGTCAAAAAAAACTTTTTGCCACGTTCATATGTGGTAATAAATTCACAATGAATCAGACGGTTTTCAACGCGTCTGCAGTCAGTGTAGTAAATAAATAATTGATGTTAGATATGCACAATAATCCCGGACCTGAAGAAGCGAGACGTAAACAACGGCTGAAGCAAGCAGTGCCAAGTTTTTTTTGTTTTCTTTTTTTCATTGATGACCTCTTAGCTTCATAACCGTTGCGCTTCTGTGTGACCTCTTAACGTCTGCATGTGCAGGTTGTTTTGGGGGTCGTGACCTGTTCACACGGGAGGCTGATTGTGGATCCATCTAATTAGTAGAATAAATGACAACACGCACAGAAAAAAAAGTCGTAATTGAGAAAAAAGTCCTTCTATGAACGTAGCGTGACCGTTGTCCACGTGGATTTTTACTGAGAGGAAATTGTGCACACATGGATGACTTCTGAAGGCAATTCGTCACTTTACATGTTATCTAGGGGTAGAGAGTAAAGTGGAACCAATGCATGCCAAACTTTTCAGATTTTAAGTTGCCTTTTTTCATAAAAAATAAAAATTGCATCACTTTTCTGTCCGGTAGTTTTTCCATTTCTAAAATCCCAATAAAATGTACTGATGTGTGAAGCTATAAGGTTACAATATGTGACAGTGTTCTAGGCACCTCCCTGCAGCCAATCAGGATGAACGATGAGTTTACCTTGCCATATTTTGCATCACTGACAGCAGGAGCTTCTCCTATTGGTGAATCAAATCAGGTGCTGATGATCTTTAATTTTCCATAAAGGACTTCTTATTGCCTGTATGCGTTGAATATTCAAATGGAAATTCGGTGTCAAAAGCTTCTTTATGCAAGCCTGAAAACGGATTATGCAATTTATTAGTAGCCATGCACTGAGGATGCAGCTACGTAGACTTAGTTTGGGAGATTTAACACCACAAAGCCCTCAATCTTTTTTTACGATTTTTCCTCAAGGTCCATTAACATGGTTGATAACTAGCTATTCTCATGAAAATCTATCTTTTATGAACAGATTTCATCCTAACTTAAATATTAATGCACAGAGACCTATTAATTTGTTAGTATAATGAAATATTTTACACAAGCAGACAGTTTCCTGAGTGCTCCTAAACGTAACTTTAATGAATCTCTTTGTTTTACAAATGGCTGATGGCTAACTAGCTAATGGGAGTGTGTATGATTATCACAGTGGCGAGATGCACTCAGCTAATTTTATTCCCTTCCATCCACACAGGACCGCTGATGCTTCCACTGCTGCTGCTTCCTTCGGCTCGGGACCAGGCAGTGAGCAGGCAGTCTGCTCCTCTTACCCGTGACATCACTTTCCCAAACACTCACCACTGGAAGTTTGTCCATATATGGAATAGCTCCACTTTCTCCTGCCGGGGCAATCCTACTTTCATGCCTCCAGTGTGTGTGTGTAAGAGAGAAAGAGCGAGACATCAGAAGGAAGTCATCTTGCCTTACAAGGCAGACAGACCTGGCTATTTTTCCACATGCTTACAATAGCTGAGTTTGACACACCTTTCTGCCTGGTGCTGTGAAACGGTCTTGTTGCCCGTTGGTGGATATTAAAAGTAAAACTTCTGGATATCAGATCTGAAAACCAAAAACAAAAGTCCACCCTTACCTTAAAAATGAAACATTCCTGAAACGGCTTTAAGCTTCTACATTTTAGGTTCTGAAATGTTTTTGCTCCTTTGAGGCTCCTCTGGAATTTTAATGTCCATTTTGGGTTTGCAGGGTGATATTTCTAGCATTTGTGAAATGAAATGAAATTTTTTTTATATTACTGTTATTTCTTATGTTGTGGCTCTAAGGCTTTTTTTTGTTGTTAAATTTACACCTGCCAAAAACATTTAGAAAATCTGGAAGGAAGTTGAAGATCAATAAGGGATTTTTCTCTACATTAAATACTATAAAATGAAAACTATCTTTTCACATTTTGCCACGTTATAAACCAAAAATCTTTGATGGGAATTTAAACTTGTGCACTGATATCAAACTCAAAAGTTTTTATCTGTTTAGGAAACAACAACTCCCATTAAATAGACTCAGAACAGATGAATCTAACCCAGAGCTGAGCGTTTGGATGTCCCAACCACATCCTGATCATAGTAATAATAATGTGTGCAAAACAATTGCATTACAAAATAATGCTTAGAACTCCTTTTTTGTCTTTTAGTTTTTCCAAACTGTTCTAAACTCAAGAGTTTGCAAGCTGATTAGGTCTGTAGCCAGCAGTCATTATGATTTGGCCCAAAACAGTCAATTTTGTAGTTTTTTTAAATGTTATTTTATATATTGTTCTTTGTAACAAGCAACTAACAAGACAGGAAGACTAAAAGAAGCAAGGATACAAGGAATAAAGAAAAAAGAAAGGAAGAAACACTGAAGGAAGGACTCAGGTTGGAAAGGAAGTAAGCATTATTTAATAGGAGGAAGAAGATGGGAAGGAGAGAAAATGTTTAAAAAGCATAATTTAAAGCAAGAGGAAACCAATAAGATAAAAAATGATGCAATATTGGAAAGGAAAAAAAATTAATTCATTGCAAAGTTTGGTTGGTGAAATCTTAGAGGTAAAGGTGGTGAAGGCCTAACTCGGGGCTGCTTCCATTAACGCTCTGTTTGCTGCAACAACCAGTTTCTATGCGATGTAAGCTACATACAAAACCATAAGACAATAAGTCTTAAAGTCAGTGTTGGTGAACAAATAACGCGCTTATTTTCTTTAAGGCTTACGTTTCATCCCAACCTGTGCACTCAACCTTGCACATAAAGCCTGGCCGCTGGCAGCCACGGTAGCCAATGGGGACTCGGGGGAGGCGGGCCCTGTGCGGGGAGTCGCCCAATCACATCGCAGCAGCCGATTATCGATTCCAATTTGGCCGAGGCAAAGTTTTCAGCGTCTGTCGCTCCTCGATAGAAGCCCAGCCTACGGTCTCCAGTGGGCTGCAGCTGCTAGGAGGGGAGAACAGAGACACTCAGAGAGAAGAGAGAGAGGGACGCCGGGGGCTGGACGGCTCATTTCAGCCACACGCAGCGAAAAACGTCACCTTCGGCCGGCGGGACGCATGCAGAGAGCGAGCGAGCGCATCCAGCGAGCTGCAGCAGATCCGCAGGGGAGGATGGAGCACTATGACGGCGAGAACAGCTACATGCCCCAGGAGGACGACTGGGACCGGGACATGCTGCTGGACCCCGCCTGGGAGAAGCAGCAGAGGAAGGTGAGAGCGGAGCTGCGGGAGCCGCGTCTCCCTGCGAGGAGATCTCAACGACGGGCCCAGTTATCGCGGTGTTTGTCTGGCCGTGTTCTCCAAAAACTTCCCTCCTGCTTCTTCCTGGACGACCAGAATCTGTCCAGGAAGAACCAGGTGGGGGTGGGGGGGAGCGCAACAGATGTCCGCCACGCGTGGCACTGACCCCCCCCCCCCTCCTACTGTCATCTGGTTTATGATGCGATTTCTATTAGGCCTACATTAACAACCTCTGTCTTTATTTATATGTTTGAACTTTCTATCATAACAACACCATCTTATTATAAGTTGGTTCTAATATTTGGCTCCAGACCGTCTGCGTTCACATCCCTGTTCTCCCAAATCATCTCCACGCGTCTCCCAGCTGCTGCTCTTTTGTCTCTCTGTGTTTTATTCATCCATCCCTACACAGAGCTATGATATGAATGGTTTATGTAGAGAAGGGGGTGTTGCATACTTTTCCTGTGTGTGTGTGTGTGTGTGTGTGTGTGTGAGAGAGAGGGGAAAAAACGAGGGGGGGGGGGGGAAGGAAAAACGCTGTGGAATCTGAGTGAGAGCTGCGGTTTGGGCTGGGCTTGCATGGAGAGAGAGAGCCTGCCCAAAAATGGTAATAATCAGCCCCTGTCTGCATTTGGAACAACTTTTCCTCAGCTTACTGTTTTTTTTTTTTCTGTGTTTTTTTTGCTCACTGGTAGCTCCCAGTTTCCTGGATTATGTCATTGACAGGCTGCTACTGGTCCTGAAAGCGACAGCGAGGACCAGGTGGACATGGTCTCGTCCAGCTGCTTTTCTTGCCAGTACTCTAGTAGAGAAGCAGTGGAGGTTAATGGAGATGGAAGGGGCTCTGAATCAAAGCCCAGAGCAGAGTTAAATTAGTATTCTTTGTAATTAGAAACAGCAAAGGGGTTGAAAACATTCCTGTTAAGTTAAAGTGACATCCACATGCTGCACATCCGTACCGTTATACCTGCTTTCAGCTGTACGGTTCAGTTATTTTATGTTTTTATTGACAAATTTGGGATCACGACCGACCTGCGCCGCATCCTCCTTCACCTTTGGGTCCATCAATACAACTGTCATGCAAACTGAGGAGAAAAAACCAAACACTATTAGCTTAGGACAAATCATTGTGGCCAGACATGGGGGCGCAATTTTGTCAGACGGTGACGACACGCGTGGTTTGAATTAACAGGAAGTGGCAGAAAAGGTTTTGCTACACAAGAACTTATTGTTCAATAGTTTTTAGGGGTTTTAGTGTGGTGAAAGCTGTTTTGTAAGGCGGCGCCTTATTCTGATGGTAGTAGGCGTCAACAAGAAGGTCAGCTGGGGTCATAAAGGGATAGAACGGCTCGGCAGCCATACTTGGTGGCGTTTTATCGATCTTTAGTTGGCAATAAAAAGGCCCGGAGTGTGCCAAGAAACACATCATTTCACCTCCAATCTGAATATCTGATACGCAACGGGTAGGAATCAGTTTAACGGCTACATAGTGGTCGGCATCACTGACAGATGTCAATCCAAACGCCATACGCTTGGAAACTGTACCCTTACAATGCAGCACATTTATTTTCTCACTGACCTGTGCTACTAATTAGGGACAGCTGTTGGAAGAGGAAGTTTTCTGTGGAACGCGTTGATATTCGGCTCCTACATGGAGTTGAGTCAGTCGAGAAATGTCTGTAACGTTGTTCCAACGCGTCACCGTAGACAGATCCTTCCAGCTTTTTGAACATATGTACATATTAGTCCTGTCAAGATGCTTAGTAAATACATATAGTTGAGGGGATGCTTAGCATTTATAAATTTGAGTCTCAAAGTCGCTTCTGCCTTGGGCCGGCCCTGGCAAAATCCCTTATTCTCCTGCGCTGACCTGCATGTTTCCGTGCCTGCATGACCCTCACTGATCTAATCATCCAGCAGAATGCATGCATCAGTCATCCACTCCTCTCGCTCTGCGTGGAGTGGGGATAAAGTGGTTATGTTAAGACCTGCGTGCAGAAACGCAAACCGCCGAAATTCCAGCAATCAGCCGCGCTGCAGATAACCTGAAAGCCTTTCATGTTTGCTGAATCTCGTCCCCTGTGGCTAAATCTCAATGATTAAGGAGCAACCTGAAGTTTTCAGCTCTGTTTCTCTGCCCTGGAGGGTAAAGTTATAAGACCAAGTTGAATAAACGCATGTAGGCTAGAAATGACGCGGAGACGAACCGTTAATTGCACGGCGGTATATAATCGCTCGGGTGTGGATCTAGAGAACTTTTAAAGCTATTTAGAAAACGTTACAGAAATTGAGAAGTGAGTGTTGGAAAGGTGTGGATGTTTAGCCAAACCCCCCCCCCCCCCCCGCTTCTGCTATTTCTTGCAAAAAAAAATAAACCCCAACGTGTTGGAGTGTGCTTACATTTTTGTGCTCCGTTCAAGTCCTAACCAGCCGTGCAGCTATACAGGCGCTGGCAGCCTCACATCCTGGAATGTCTTTTCACAACCACCTATTCTCTATCAGAGGCTACTTGCTATAAAGCCACAACCCCAACACAATTGACTAAATCTTGTGGATATTTAGTCTAAATGTGCTGTGATAACTTAGCTCTTTATCACTCTGGCTGAAATTGAGGAATATATAAACAAACAAAAATGATGTGTTTTGTTTTTAGGAGTACGTTTTTAGTGTCTATAAGTACAGACACTAAGGGCACCACGGTTTTATTTATTTTTAGATCTATTTTTTGTCTTTATTTATTTATTTTTAGATGGATTTGTATTTCAACATCCCTCAGAAAATGCATACATTTCTTCATAATCATGGATATGTTGGATGGAGGTGGTAGATAACTAGTTTTTTTTTCTTTGAAACCCTCTCATGGATCCTGTTTTTTGTCGGATTAATCACCAACACCGAGTTAACCAGAGTGGTAACCAGTGGTTTCGGTATTTTTGGTAACTTTAATACACCTGTGAATGTTTACTGCTCTGTGTTTTTCCGTTCATGGACTTTGCTTTCAGTGGGGTTCATTGGAGTCTTGGAGACTTTTGTAACCCATTTTATAGAGTTTAATGGTTTTTATAGAGCGTTGCATACAGTGGCTTGTTGAGATCTGATAGCCTACTTCATATTTTCAGAAACATCTTGATCCTACAGGCTGTTAGGTTATCAGTTCTGGGCGTTTCTTATCTAACTTCACCGAAAAATGTTAAATATTTTGTTTTTTTAATTTAACATGGAGGTCTTTTCTGATTGCTTTGCATTGGTATTTCTCTCTTAAACAGATAAGATGACTTTTGATTTTGCTGTAGGTTTTATTCAGTGTTTTTTGTTTTTGTTTTTTTTTCAGCCTTTTTCCAGCTAAGAGAAAAAAAATTCAGGTGTTAGCCTCTGCTGTTAATTTGCCTAGGCTTGTCCTTAAAAGGACAAGAGTTTGCAGCACTTTCACTTGTAAGCCCTCCTGCCTCCTATTTCCCATCTCCCACACCCTCACCCTGAGTTTCCAAACACTCCCAATCCGCACTGACATTCCCCGAGTCAGGCTGCAAGTCGGGTCGAAGATAAGAGCATCTGGCCTCACAATTTCATACCGGATTACTGCAGTAGATGGGACGACTGGTTATGATCAGCCTGTCGGCCAATAAGAAAGGCTCAAATGCTTCCTGATCTACAAACAGATCAAATTAACTATCAGGAAAGCTTAATGAACAGTTTTACATTTTGATGCGTAATTATTACCTAAAAAAAACAACACGTACAGCTTTTGAAATGTTGGAATTCATTACCTTATTGCAAATGAAAGGTTTTGGTGCCCGATAAGTATAGTTTTGAAATATTTTTATAATTCCTGAGCAACGTCACATGCTGGAGACTGCTGGTCAGGTGGCCTCAAGAGGAGCAATTCTACTCTTCTCAAATATTTCACCTCATGAAAAAAAATAAAAATAAATCAGTCACCCAATGTATTAAATAATGTTTTTTCCTTTTTTGTTTGAATAAATAAACTGATCATTTTGATCTTGTCATACATTTGTTTATTACTGTAATATCTTGAGACCCCTAGTTTGTTTTCATACTGTGAGAATTTTACGTCAAACTGTTTCCTTTTATTGCACAAGATATTCAGAAAAGAAAGGAAAATGTTTTTTTGTTTTTTTAAAGGTATAGCAGAGGATCTTTTCAGTAGAAAAATTTCAATGAAAAATCCCATCGGAAAAAAATAACCGGCTGTCAATGCGGAAATACAATTTACGCGATGACGTATATCACTAATGTCCCCGCCCACCCGACCTGAACAACGCGCGCTCATGTCTGAATTCGCGCATGCGCAGATTGTTGTTTAGGAAGTCGCGCTCCCGATATCGGGGGGCGTTACTGGAGATGAGGTGGCGCATGCGCAGTGTCGCGAAAATGTGAACGAGCTGAAGATCCTCTCCTATATCTTTAAGGTCTGGTTTTAAAAATGTCAAGATTAACTTTTTGAAATTGGCAAAAAAATAAAAACGACAATAACTGTTTTATTATGTTAGTGAGATGAAGTCGTTTTGTTGCTCTGTGAGGACAAGGGAAGCAAAATAGGAACAGCATGCTTATTTATACGCTGATTGTTCGTTATAATTGTTGTTATCAGTATTTCTATAGAAGCGTCAGATTTTTCCTCTCTGTCTAAACTATCAGGAACTACATCTTGTTTGATATGGAAGTTCGTTATGTTCCTGGTCTAAGCAGTGCTGAGTGGAAGTCTGATCCTAGATTTGAACAGTAAATGCGAGTAAAGCACAAACTTAGAAACTTTAATAGTGAATTAGGCTTTGGAACCTGAACTAAATCGACGCCAGGGGTGATTCTTGTTGCCTTGGTTCCAGGAATGTTGAAATGACATTTTCAGTGTCCAGGAAACTCACTCAGCACATGAGTGACTGGGTATGACGCTTCAGCTTTTGTAAGGGAGCTGAATGGCGTTGCATGTTCGGCCCCAAAGCGGCATCAGTTTGCTGGATTGCATAATAGGATGTGTACGATCAGTGAGCTTCCTGTCATCAAACTGCCCCCCCCCCCCCCACCACCACCACCTTAGTTTGTCTTTCGAAACCTCGCTTTTAACCTAAGATGTCAGGAGTGACGCAAGATGCAGGTTTACAAGGATGACGCTACAAAATTATGCATCGTTGGCCTGATTCTCACCCAGATTCTTCGGCTGTCCTGATGACTTCTGTTTGCCTTAGAAAATGAATGCATTCATGTAAAGATGTGCTTTGTTTTGTATTTAATAAAGCCCAAATTGGCTAACAGCTGATTTATAATATTTTAGCACTACGTAAACATTGAATTTCAAATTTAAATGTGTCCACAAAGTCATAGTATACCAGGTTGATTGTGGGACATAAATAGTGATGGTGTTTCAAAAGCTGAATGAAAACAGTTGTTATTTTAAAGACCACTAATTGTTTAGAGAACAAAATAATGAATAATGTGATTCTCAAAAAAAAGTTGCCATATAAATCATTTACAGGTGGTGGGCCTCTTCAATTCTGTTTTTTGTTGCTTTAGTGGCCTTTACTGACTAATCAGACAGGAAGCAGGCAGCGAGAAGGGGGTAGGCAGGCAGTAATAGTCTCAGAATAGGGAGTGGATCTGCTGATAAGAATCATGGACGTCACCTCTCGCTGGAAATTTTGAAGCATGAAATCTTCAAATTGCTCCTGATGATTCAAACTGATATTTAGATGCAGTGCTTGTGTTTGTCCTATAAATACTTGTGTCATAGTATAAGTTTGATGCAATAAACTCTATGCTGACTCCTGGGAGGGCCTGCTTGACCCATAACGGGACGTTTTATGACCGTGGGATTAACAAGTCATCCTTCAGTCGACTAAGACAATGGGTCGTAACCAAAAGCTTAAAGTTTTCACAACACTATTTCTGTGTGTTTTAGGTGCAAATGTTTATTCATGGCAAAAAAAATTTTCTTTCTCTTTTTCATATGGACGAATTAAGTTGAAATAAGCTCATTAGAATTTTTTGTTCAAGCCTCAATTTTTGTAAATTTTTGACCTGCAAATTAAAGCTTTGTGTTATTTGGGCTAAAATCTATGTTAACAGAAATTTAAAAAGTGCTAAGAATCATAGTTCTATACTTCCTCTAAGCAATATATATGTTTAACTGTGCACTAGGATTTCTCAAGTTTTTTTTTTTTTAAAGATTTGAAGACGGAGTCAAAACAATTTATAAGATAAGATAAGATAGACTTTATTGATCCCGAAGGAAATTGTCTTGCCAGGGTTAGAGTATCAAATAACAATTAACACGACACACTCATCTCACATACAACACAGTACAGTACACAATAAACATATAAAAATAACCACACTACTATTTATCCCTCCTGCAGATGGAAGAGGAATTGTACAGTTTGATTGCCACAGGTAAGAAAGACCTCCTGTGGCGTTCTGTGGTGACTCTCGGTGGTCTCAGTCTCCGGCTGAAGGTGCTCTGACAGGCCGTCAGCGTGGCATGTAGGGGGTGGGAGGTGTTGTCCTTGATGCTGAGCAGCTTCCT
>JAVLVB010000657.1:3225428-3255724 GCA_032876305.1 Orestias chungarensis
AAAAAAAAAAAAAAAAAAAAAAAAAAAGGGATTCAAGATGTATACATGCTGATATACATCTAGTTTCAGCACAAGATAACAAAATGGATCTAACTAATTAGAGGCTTTGCGATTTATTTATTCATTTTTCAATAAATTGAAACCTTGATCAAAATATTTTGATATTTAAGCAATGCATCGAGTAGATACAGTTGGCATGAAAATGGTGCACTACTGCGCACCACCTCTGCAGCTGTAGGGCAACCTTAGTGCATTACCGCCTCCTATGGGACTGGAGGTTATGAATTAGTGTTTATTGTTTGTTTTGCTACTTTTTGTCCTGTAATAATAAAATTTCCAGGCCTACTTTTATTGCCACAAGGACCTAAGTCACTTTAGAGATGAGATGTTAGCAAGCAGTTGCTGTGAAACAGTTTTACTATGTTAAACTGAAAAAACCTTTTCCTGTTCATACGTTTAGTGGTGATTAGTACCATCTATTACCAGTAACATTACTTACTTTAAATAAATATCTGAAACTTTTACACTCAAGGTTGAAAGCTCAACAAAATAACCCAGAATAATTATAGGTTGAATTCAATATAAAAAATTCTACCGTAATCACTTCCACACTGAAGAGGGTTGCTTGACCCTTCTCTGCTCTAATCTAATTCACTTGCAAAGAAAATAAATAAATATATATATATATATCTATATATATATATATATATAAAACAGGTGCTGTGAGGAAGTAAAAGTCCCACACACAAACAAGGCTTGACACATCTGCCTGGTGGCCTCAGCTGAGCTTCATTCAGTATCTCTGGAGCAAGAGAAGTGAGCGTTTGCTTGAATGCCTGGGTAGGCAGACACGCTCTATACTCTAGTGAGCTTTACTGAAAAAGAGACTGAAGGATGAGTGATGACTTCTGACCTTGCGATGTTCTCTCTCTCTCTGTTTGGTTGCACCCCCGGCCCTGGCTCCTCTCTTTCCTCCGTGTTAGTGACAGCGCTGTGTGAGGATTGCAACTCCACAAATTTCAGCATGGCAGAAAGGTCATATTGTTTTAGTTGTTGACTCACTGAGCAGGATGAATGGAACCGTGGCACGTACTAATCTGGCAAGATGGTTTTAATCACAGTTGGATGGACTGCCTCGGTCGAACCCTTTTTAGTATGTTTACATCAGTATTTCTTTAGCATCTTTGTAACACCAGTTACATAAAAACAGGGGTTTGTATTACTGTACCTGCATTTAAGCATATATTTTGTAAAAACAACAAAACTGAGTCTTAATTTATTATTGTGATGATAAATCAGTTCTTATCACCAGAAATGCATCACGATGATGATAAACTCTTCTACTACTACTACCACTACTGTTACTGGTTCTGAATTTTACTGTTTCTGAATTCAATGGTCAGGTCTTTAATCTCAGATATGTTTTCAGTTTTTATGTCTGCATAATATTTCAAAATATTGGTCATCGGCTATAACGGCAATATTACTGAATGTTAATCTCAGCCGAAGTTTTTGTCTTGTTTTCCATTCGGTGTCCTCCCTAAACTAACCATGGCAGTTACCAACCGGCAAGTAGCTCACGTTTGCCATTATTATAGGGCTTTTATTGCAGTAATAAGAACAACCTCACAGTTATGGACAGCGAAGATCTATTTCTGCCTCGAAGTTGTTTGTTTAAGAGGCTGATTATACTTAGGCGGCTGAATCCCTTATGAAAATTTGAATGAGTCTTAACTCTATCCTGATTGTCTTATCCCCGTGTTCCTTCCTCTGGTTTTAGTTCTTCTGTTGCCTCCCACTCCGTTTGCAGAAATGGATTAAGTGTTCTAGAGTCTCTCCGTTTCCCAGATGCAAGAAGCCACAGAGCAGCAGCCTGCAGAGGCTTCAGACAGCAGTTTGGCATTTTTCCCCCAAAGTGTCTCCTAACTGAAAACATATCCGGTATCCCGGATATGCTTCCTCTCTATCTTTTATTGAACTGATAATTCAAAATATCAAATGCATGTTTTCTTAAGTATGACTTTAATTAAGAAGTATTTGTCGTGATTTAGTTGGAAGGAGTGTTTCTGATGCTTTGGACCGTGTTTAATCCTCTAGTCTATGGCTTTTAGCTGATTTTGATCTGTTGAAGAAATATGATAAAAGAATAGGGATGGCATCACCGAAATGTATCTGGCCTTTCCATTCTGAGTGAGCGTTTAGTATTTTTATTAGGAATAGAGGTAAATATTTTACTATGGATACTGGCAACTCTGTTACGTTCTGGTCAGCCTTCTTGTTATCTACTGAAAGTCTTGCTCTCTCTTGCTCAAGAATGAAACACAGTTACCTCTTAGCATGTTTTAGGAAAAACATAAATTCCTTTAACGTATCTCTCACGCCCATGTTTGGGCATGAGAGCAAACGTTAAGCTCAGCTGTCGTTGTAACAGCGTCCACACTGAAGAGTGTTGTCAGTTTAGCCTTTTAGGTGGAAATATGTACTTTTGAGTTTCACCAATGTGTTTTCTAGGTGATACTAGAGATTGGGAGTTAATAGGGGTTGTCCTGGTCTGTTTTCTTTTACTTTATCTGATATGATACCGATATTGGAGTCCTCAGTATTGTCTGATGCCGATATCGACCCGATACAATACGGACATGAATCATACCTACTTACATATCATACCTACCTTTGCATGTAAAACTTTAGAAGGAATAAAATATATTACTCAAATGTGTAACAGTAATTTTAAAGCAGCTGCTGGAACAGACTGCTAATGTCGGAGATTTTAGATGGAGGCCTATAGAATCTGTTTTTTTTTTTCCTGATATCGGACCGATATCTGATAGTGTTATTGGATCGGGACACCACTAGTTAATACTTTAAAAACCGCTGAAGTTTTTTTTTTAAAGTTTCCTTTTGTTTTATTAGATTTTAAAATACAATATATTTAATTATGAACTTAAAAATAAAAACTTCCTTTATCACATTTACCATATTGAAGTTTGTGGTGATTATTACGATCGGTATGGTTGAACTTGATCTTCTATGTATGACATGTGTTTGACCTTGTCTCTATTTAAACAAATATAGCCCCCGGAGAGTGGACTTTAAACCAAATAATTTTCAGCTCTTACCCTCGAGAAAAGCGTTGCACTCTCTGCAGTCTTTATTACTGCTCCAGTTATGGGTCAGTGATGGAGTTTTTTTGTTTTGTTTTTTAAATATGGATTTGCTTATAAGCAGAAATGGAACCAAGCCTTTAAAGGCATCATTTCCCCCTTTTTTAAAGTAAAAAATCTTGGCCAAACATAAAAAATGTTGTTTCAGACATTTTTTGTAGCAGTTTGTGAGGTTTCACTGGGCCGTGAGAGGCTCCGAGCTGGACGCTCAGACTTGAGAAACCGGCTGCAGTGTTGAAAAGCATCTTCCTGTGTCAGAAACTCTTGCCAATGATGTCTGGCTTTCCTCTCTTCCCTTGAACTTGTTTTTGGACATGGCTCAGGCTTTGACTCATGAGCAGGCCTTTTTTCATTTAAAGGATTGGACTAAGAGGAACAGGAAATATTTTCCTAACTGGGGCTGATTAATGCAGAGGGAGGGAACAAGGGGGGAAAAGGCTGGCAAAAAGTCAAAGGTGGGAGGGTGAACAGGAGTTAGAAACAAGAGTTAATTTGCACATTAAAAACTCACTACCATAAAAGTAGATTGTAGACTAATTCACTAGTGAATAATTTTTAATTTTGTGCAATCAGGAAATGAAATAAAGCCTGATTAAGTGGGAATTTATCAAAAGGTTTTCATACTAAGCTAGATCTACAAGCTTTTTTCGAAATTCAATGTAATAAGGGTCACAGACCACTATGGCTACAATTATGGTTTATTTTCGATTAACAGGTCATAAGATAAGACAATACACAGCCTTTCATTTTCAAGAACTAGATTAAAAAAAAGTATAACTAAATTAAATGGTGTTAATAAAGAATCTCCTTAGCGTTGTTATCCACTCGAAGCTTGATTAGTCTACAGGTAATAAAAAGCAACACAGAGTCATTGAAAACTACTCTTTAGATTTTTATTGAATAAAAAGCTTTAAGACAGATGACTAATGTTCACAATTTTCACACGTTATCTGCATTATGCAATATTAAGAGACACATTTTGTAGATATTTTTACTGAAAACCTGGATATTATGTAATGTGGAAATGTTTTTACAGATGGGTTTACACAAATGAGAGTAGAGGATCGTCTGTTATTGTAAAGTTCAGACTCAAATTTAAGAAAGCATTAGTTAAATTTACAGAATAATGCCAGTGTTGGGCAAAATCATTCAGTATTTGAATTTAACTACCAATGGTCACATAAAGTCCAGAATAATTATAATAGCTTTTTTTTCTACTTAGGCTTATTAAAAAGCTCCATGCTAAATGTTAACTTAAGCGCAAACACAATATGGTCATAACTTTGCTTAACATTGTTTATATTTTATATTACTTTGTCATTTTTTAACTAAACACCCAAGGTATTTGATCATAAATCTTTGTAAACTTGTTTGGGCTCCTATTAAAACTAATGTGATCTAGTTTAGCATTTCAGCCTGATGGGTGATCCTTGTAAATTAAAAAGAGTCTCAAACATAAACACAGCGTGCCGAGCTTAAAACACCTGTTATTACATTGGATAATTAGATGGATCTCGATGAATCCTAACAGCAAAAAGCAACTAATACAAACTGAATTCAACCTCCAATAAAAGTTGAGCCAATGTTTCTGTGGAAATAATTTTATTTCCACGATCCAGTCCTAATTTTTGCCCCATGTAACATCGTAGTCAAGATGGAAGCAATCAGACTTTCAGCTAAAAATCGAACCCCCAGCACACCATTCAGTAAACCACCAGATGACTTCTAGTTAAGGTGTGAGGCTCACTGTTGGTAGTAATCAGCAACCACGTTCCTCCACTATTATCATTTTTAAAATGGGGTTCTTTAATATAGTCAAATAAAGTATCGGTAAAGTTTTTTTTTTGTGAGAGTGTTTCAGGTCGGCTCAGTTGGGTTCTTAGAAGCTGCCTTTTATTTATTTATAATTGTCCATCTCAGTGTTTACCGATTGGAAGGAGACTCGTGGACCCTGGTGGCGCTTTCCATGTGATAACGGTGCTGTGCATGTTCTTTGTGACAAAATCCACATAAAAGGAGCAAGTGAAGTGAAGTGAAGGAGATGGAAGTCAGAGGAGCTGATAGCAGCTGGCGGAAGGGAGAGTTGGAGCTGCACGACAGAGTCAGGGTTTGTCAAATAAATGACAATAAACTGAATATAAATTCAAATGTTTTGTTTAAAGGTCTGACAAGAACCGAGAGGGTAAAAAAACATCTTAATTTTCTGTTTTTATAAGGCCATGGTACCACAGAGTTAGATGGCTCTTTAAGGTTTTGCATTTTCTTCTTGAACTTTAGCTTTTAGGATTTTCGCCTTTTCAAATGTGTCTTACGGTGTTGTGCCCGTTTGAGATAATTGCCTAACGCCATGTCATCTAGCTCCGTCCTTCGTTTGTCACTCTACATACTGACAGCCAGTAAAACACAAAGATTCCTAATTTATTCCCTGTAATCAAGAGCGCAGACAATCTCTCTGGATCACCTTTCAACAAGCCCATGTGCAATTTTTTTCTTTTAGTTTTTTTTGCAGAGGGTTTTCTAGAAACAAATATGTTTATGACTAAGACAATTTTCTTAATGAATAAAAGTCATCATCTTCATAAAAAAAATGTATTGCAAGCAGAATATTTTGCAAACAGAATAAAACAAAAAAATGCTAAAGTAAATATCCACAGGACATGTTTTGAGTATTTATAAGCAGCAACTAGATGGTCAAAAACACACAGAAATGATCCCATCACCATCTGATAAAGAAAGTTGAGCACTTTCTGAAAAGGCAGCATAGGCTTAACCTGTGACTCATTTTTTTTTATTAGCCCACAGCTGTAAAATCATATACATTTACAACAGGGTTAAAACACTACAACCCCCCTTTCCATGAGGAAATAGTTTTTTCTTTAGCAGTGAGAAAAACTTTAGTCATATAAATAAAATGCATCTGTCCTGATTTTTTTTTTTGAATGGAGTGTCCTGACCTTCCCAGACCTTACACTGACTAAAGTATCAAAGATACAACAAGTCCTAGTGTTGGTGGCACAGATTACCACTGGGGTAGGGAAATGTGGATTTATTGCTGCTGGTTGCATAATCACAATAATTTAAGAATTGCATTGTTTTTTTATAATATTGTAAAGACCAAGTTTAAAATGCAAAAGCCCTCTTTTGTGTGAGTATTATGCCAAGATCTATTATTTTCTAGCTATGTTTTAAAAACATTTTAAGGGTCATCCTTAGACATTTTAAATTGCAGGATTGTCGCTGCGTTTTTTTCCTCTTCCTGATAGAATAATATTAAGCGTCCCACTTCCCACTTAAAATGAGTATAGCTACCTAATTGCTTTAAATATGAGATCTCTGTCTTATTCAATTTATCTGCAATAAAGCAGCACTGACTCTGTTTTTTTTTCCTCTACAATTAGCTGCAATGTGATGTTCCTCCTGCTTGAGTGGGGGGGTGAACTGTAGCCTCAGTAGCCGCTGTGGGAAAAGTACATTGAGTTTAATGATGCTGACATGCAGCTTTCCCAAAACTTGATGCTGAGCAGGTTCCTTCCTCTCCTCACCCCTGTTGTTTTTATTGCCCACCTCTGTTCTGGGAAGTTGAAAGCAGAGAAAAAGAGGAGGCAGACAAGAAAAGAAAGGGGGAAGAGGCCCTGGAAAAATACAACCCTTCAGTTTCTCCCACAGAGAAAGCAGCCGGTCCCGCTTTTGACTTGCCTCATTACACTGCACAAAACGGACCTTGTGTAAACTGCAGCATTTGAGCTATGTTTACAGGCTTGGAGGAGTCTGCAGGACTCTGCAGCAGACATTTACAGCACATGCTGTACCGACACAGATTACAAGGACAACACAGTCACACATGGAGTTCACAGGCTGCCCATGAGAAACGCCACACCACCGCATCCATCATTCAGGCTTCCAAGGTTTTTAGGGGCGCATGAATTCAAACATGCATGTGTGCGCCGAGTCCGTTTGCTCTCTTGATGTGGTCTGTATGATTCAATTTGGGCTCTATTAATTAGATATCGGGTACAAGTGCAATATTATTATATCATTATTACCTGTATCAGCCCAAATGCCCTTATCTGTGCATCCCTAATTATACGTTGATGAATCACTCTAAAAACAAATGAAAACAGTAAATCAGCAGAACTCCTATTTGACGATCTGCTGCAGAACCACACACTACAGTAGGGTTGTCAGTGTTGATTGTATCAGGACAAGTCGGTAATAACCTGCATCTACTGCAAAACGCCGCTTTCTGTTTCACGCTGGTGACACATATAAAAAGTCCTGTTTGCTTCAACAGAGGAAAGTTTTATTTTTGTAACACTTGATCATGGATGTGTGTGTTCAAGTAGACTTGTGTGTTTATTGAGCTTCTTTTAGATGATAGTAACCTAAAATCATTCATTGTTAAAATTTTGAACAGATTCAGGGATGGAATGAAGCTTGTAATATTGCTTGCATTGCCGAGGGAGTCGCTGGGATCAGCGTTGACCGTGACTTTGTACAGTGACTGGCAGATTAGGTCCTCGTGTCCCAAACTTCACAGTGACCCATAGAGCTGGAGGAACTGCTGGACGGGAGACCAATTCTTCAGGAGGAGGCCAGCCGTCCTGTCTGGACGAGCCAAACGCCTCCTCTCAGCACATTTAACGAGCCAACATTCCTTTCATGAACTTTTACTCATTTCCATTGCTCCGTTCTTGGCCAGTTGACTCAGAGTCTTGAGTCATTTTCATCTCTCTAGTCTAAGTATAAACTAGTGTATCCCTTTGACATGCAGCTGGTAAATTCTTTGCATGTGGTGCATTTGAATGAATTGATAGATAAATGTGTAATTTAACCTGATATTTTATTGGAGCAGCATAAAACTTCAACCATTTTAAATCCTCCAACCTGTAATTTGAGTACATTTTTTAAATAAAATACCTCGTTGGGAGAATGTTTTAACTAAATCTGTTGCCACACGATGGCAGACCGTCCGATTATGTGCAATGTATGCGCCGTAAAATATTAATCAAAGGTGTTGACCTTAAAACAGAACCACCATCCTCTTATTTCCTCCTGAAAACAGGAAGTCTGGTAAATCCCTAATGATAGTGGCCACTGGTAGAGCTTTCAGAGAAGGTATACTCTTTAAATTCGTTAAATGTAACCCGTCCCCCCTTCCTACCCACTTGCAACACCATCTTCATTGTTATAGATTGTTGCCAAAAAGCAATTGAGTGAACACTTCCCTGCTCAGTATTCACTGCAAAAATGTGGACATGGCTGTTGAAGATGTGCTTATGTTTGCAATTATGTGGCGCGTTTTATGTTTGTATTTCATTAAAAAGTGAAAGATTGAACCGACAAAGGTTTTCACATCGATCGGCACATAAAATCACGAGGCTGATCTTTCATGTCCAGCGATCAGTATTCCCATTAACTGCTGATGCTACGGCTTTGCTTTGATAGTTCAATATAAATGGCGAGCTTTTTTTCTTTTTTCAAAGGCTCTTGACTAAATACCTGTTTTCCTGTTGGTGCCTGACTTAAATCATGAAGCAGATAAAAGTAAAGGGGATCTTACGAGCTGAGGTTGTGTTTGTTTTTGAACAAAACTCTCCAGGACTGGTTTATCTCTGTCAGCTGTGCGTGCGCGCGTGCGTGCGTGCGTGCGTGCGTGCGTGTCCCTCTGATCCTGCACAGTATTTGTCAAGTTGCCTTCATGCATTTTCACCGTTGAAATCTCCCCCCAAATCCAGCAGGCTTACACACATCTGAAGAGCAGCTTCTCCACATTCAAGTTCATTGATGGTCATGTAAACCCTCACGATGTTTCATTTTTAACTCTGATCTTATGGTGGAAGTCCCACAGGTCTTTTAAGGGGGAAAAAAGAAAAAAAAAAGTTCTCCGTGGCTTTTTAAGTGGCTTTTGTCAGCCAGTGGTGGAAAGCGGGACCACGAAACACAGTGCCGGCTTTCATAACCTCCTGGCTCCACTCCTGCGGGTCTCCCTGTTGGAAACACAGGGTGTTTCTAGACTTGTGCTGTAATTAACTCGGGAACTCGTAAAGAGGCGTTAGCGGCACTGCCCGCGCTCATTTTGCCAGCTCCTGTTGGGCGCCTCAGCCACTGCTCCAGATGTTTTCTGTAGGCTAAGCTAACTAAACCTGCTTCATAAAGCACAATGCTCATGTGTGAGTTATGTCAATAAAAAAAAACAAAAAAAAAACATCCTGAGTATAAACGTGTTTTGCATCTTGCAAAAATAATGGGGTGAGAGTGCGAGTTTAACAAGGTACAAGCTGAAATGAGGCCTGCATAGACCCAGAACAGAGCCGGTATGGATTGGCAGTAATCTAGCATACTGATAGTTTTTGTCTTTCGTCTATTTCTGCAGACTTTCACAGCTTGGTGCAACTCCCACCTCAGAAAAGCGGGCACGCAGATCGAGAACATCGAGGAGGACTTCCGGGACGGACTGAAACTCATGCTGCTGCTGGAGGTCATCTCGGGTAAAGAGCGCCGTGCCTTACAAGATTAGCCGATTCAAACTGTGCTGCCACGAGTCATTTTAGGTTAGATGGACAAAAATAGCTTCTTTTCTTGCGGATTTTCTTATTAAAGGATGAATATCCCTTTCTTTTTACTAAGTAATACCCAATTATAACGTCAAAGTGAAAAAAGATGATGCTGATTTCCAGATGACCAATAAACCCAGATGTGATGTGATCTGATCTATTGACATTCACAGACTGCAGAGAAATAATACCTTAACCTCATAAAAGCGCCCATGATTAAAGTGACTCTTCTGGTTCTCAAAAGTGAAATCACTTCCGGTTCTGTTTACTCAGTCATACAGTTGTCATACAGTTCCTCGCTCACAATGTTGTGATATAATCCCACAATTAAATGTGTTTATGGCTTTAAATTTAGTTTTGGAGCATATTTGAATAATTTAATTAAACACATTAACAATCATTAAAAAGCCAAATTAAAACATTTAACACATTTAATCCTAAGTACTTCATCTTTTAGCCTTAAAATATACATTTATATTATATAAGGTTTAAGATTAAAAAAGGTAGCTCATAAAATAACTTTATGGTAAAATCAATGTTGGAGTAATAAATTATAATGGTTAAATGTTAATTTATGTTCACGCAAAAGGAAAAGTACAATGTAATAAGTAGACTAGATGGCAACCAAACATGTTTAGATGTGAAACTTTACATGGACTTAAAGGAAAATGACTCGTTAATATCAAGTTAAGTTTGAGCAGCTCAGTCGTTTTTCTGTTTAGGCTTAGTTGGACTCCTCCGTTCATCGCCAACTTGACACAAGGAATGAACCTTTCACTTTCAAATCCTCTCAAAGTGAGGTTATTCCAGCTGCTTGTGCATCTTTTTCCACATCACTTTGTCTTTCTGTTCTACTTTCCGTTACTATGCTTGGATGCTACGTTTGGCTTTCGCTAAAAGAATTGCTGGGCTACCTTGCAGGACAAACCAACATTCTTTAAATATTTTTATGCAGAATATGATATGGTTAGAACATAACATTTCTGTATTAAACGACTTTTTAATTTAGCTGTAGTTTTACATCAATCTGCTATGTTCTGTTGAGGATTTTTCCTTAAATCGTGTCTGACATTTGCAATCAAGCTAGGTTGGGGATACTGAGGCATCAAAAACTTAAACCTGTCATCATCAGGACCGTGTTTCTGGTTCCAGGTGAACGCTTGGCCAAACCGGAGAGAGGCAAAATGAGAGTCCACAAGATCTCCAACGTCAATAAGGCGCTCAACTTCATCACCAGTAAAGGAGTGAAGCTGGTCTCTATTGGAGCAGAAGGTAAACGCCGCCGTGCTTTTTTCCTGACTTTACTTCCCAGAGATGATGATCCAGCATGTTTCACTTAGCCGCACAATCTCCTCCCCCTGCTTGTCTGAAAATCATTGTAATAAAGCCGCCCAGATTTGTAGCTTCTGCTCTGATGTCTGATGTAAAACGTATAATATTCTTCCTCTGACTCGTTACCATGGCAGGGCTGGTGGCACCTGTGCTGTTTAACGAGATCCTTACTGCAAAGTCTTGTGGTGATGTTGGTGTCAGTGAACTTTATTAAAGCGGATCTCAGGATCAGCAAATCCCCATCAGGAGCTGAGGCTACTCGTTGTTTAGCTCAAATAACCAGCGGCTGTCAGTCCTCCTTCTTTTGGTGGTGCATGTCGGCATGTCAGGCAGGGCTCCTGTCGCAGCCAATCACATATCAAGGAGAGCGCATAAATATTAAACGCACCATACCTTGCAAAGCATTCCCACCTCAGTTTTCACTTATTACTGTATGATTGCGAATCTCCAATTCAAACTCCGCTCTACTGAGATGTGCTGCAATGTACTTTTCCTCTGTTCACATTCACAACAATTTCCTGGTTAAACATCTTTCTGTTGAAAGGATGAACATCCCCACAGCACGATGCTGCCACCACCTTGCTTTACCACAATAATGGTGTTTGCTTGGCCACTTAAAAGATAAAAAGAAAACTTCTACTTCTTATTGATTTATTTGTTTTTTGCTCCATATTCTTCCTGCATCTCTTTCATAAAAGCCAAATTTCAACTTGTTCCATCAACAGATTATTTCACCTGAGCTTGGTTTCTGAAGCTTTTCCATGTTACTCTGAGCTGCTCCTGTGGTCAATACTCCTCTTGATGAGTCGCATCAGAAATCTTCCTCGCTCTTATTTTCTTCCCACTAAGGTATTTGTAAGTGAAGTCAGGAAATGCTGACATCTGTCGCCGATGAGGACTGTGCGGTGACACACTTGGACCAGCGCCGTGTTACCCTTTTAATTTGTGCCGTCGGCCCCCCCAGAACCTAACGAATATTAGAACCAGGAGAAAAACTTTTTTCATTTCTGATAATGCAGTCGCACTTAAAACAAAAAGCTGAAATGTTTTTATAATCTTTATGTAAATGTTTGGGATGTCTAAAAGCTCTTAAGTGCTAAGAGTAGATTTACTGAACTTACTTGATAACCTTAAAAAATGTGGAGGAAAAAAGAAAGTTAGGCTTGTTTCCATTTTCTCGTTGAGGTGAATAAATCAGACTAGGTAGAGGGTCATTTTTTTTAGATGTTGCCGTTACTCATTGCCGGTTTTTTTCCCCTCTTCCCATCTCTTCCTTACCACCGCATCCATCATTCAGGCTTCCAAGGTTTTTAGGGGCGCATGAATTCAAACATGCATGTGTGCGCCGAGTCCGTTCGTTCTCTTGATGTGGTCTGAATGATTCAATTTGGGCTCTATTAATTAGATATCGGCCACAAGTGCAATATTATTATATCATTATTATCTGTATCAGCCCAAATGCCCTTATCTGTGCATCCCGAATTATACGTTGATGAATCACTCTAAAAACAAACAGTAAATCAGCAGAACTCCTATTTGACGATCTGCTGCAGAACTACACACTACAATAGGGTTGTCGGGGTTGATTGTATCAGGACAAGTCGGTAATAACCTGCGTCTACTGCAAAACGCCGCTTTCTGTTTCACGCTGGTGACGCATATAAAAAGTCCTGTTTGCAAACAATACACATATTTGGTAAAATTGGGAAGATTATTGAGCCGTTTGCATTCCACTTTTCTGAGGCTTTATCCGTTCTTAGGTCTTTGTAGATCGCATGTAGACCTTGTTTAGCCTAAATAATTTCAACATACTTCAGACCCGGCAGGAGTTCATTTTTGGTCTAGTTGGTGATGGTGAATTATAAAAATTTTGTTTATCGCAATTTAATCAAGAGAGTCCTGTGGTGTTGTGTAAAGGCAGGTTAGTTTGGAAGCTTTTTCTCCCTTAATGTGTAAACCGATCTTTTTTTTTTTGTCCATGTAAATTTGTATGATCTGTACCTTTTTGAAGTTATCTGTAGGTGGTTGAAAACCTTTACCTACTGAATATTATGTAAAATTGTGTATTTTTCACTCATTTTACAAACTAAAGGATTAGTAAAGTAATGGATTAATAGGTAATTCATATAGCTTTATGATTATTATGATTTCTTTTTTAAGTACGTTAAAGGCGGTGTTCATACAGTTACAGTTCTTAGAGGTGGCTCCTAAACCAGACAGACATTCCAGACAGATTATCTGCCTGGAAGCCCCTCCTGCTTCCTTCTAGCTGTGGTCTTAGTCGTGGGATGAGACTGGTTAAAGGGTCAGGTCCACAAAAATCATCGGCTAGGGGGGTTGCTGTGGGTGAGGAATCAGAGAAATAAGTTAGGTGGCTTAATTCTCCTCTGCCTGGTTTGTCACTTGTGTTTAATGCGAGTTAATCTCAACATGATCTGCATGTGTCTCCAGAAACCATCAGGCTCCAGTTTTCCCGCGCGCTAACTCGGCGTGAGCCACCTTTCACAGCACATTACGTATCCAGACATCTGACTGGCACCTCGCAAGTCAGTTCATCCGTCACAGAGCTGAGCCGCCGTGCTCTGAGCTTAATTGGATTAGCGGGACAAACAAATGATTAGCGAAGGCAGGCAAAGAGGGTGACCTGGTAAAAGGGGATTCTCATTATCGCCGGCAGGACCACGGACTGGTCGTTCACAGCCAGCTGCAGACACACCTGCAGCGCAGCAGCTCTACGTTCAGGCCCATCATGGCATCCTTTGTTTCTTAAAGGCACTTTAGAGAAACTGGATTTTCTGTCTGTAATAACCTGACTGAGCGAATTTAAGCGTCTAAAAACATTCGTGTGACACCACTGGGATGTTTCTGTTACGAATTGTTTATTTAACCTTCCTTTAAAACAAGTCTTAGCAGACTTCTTTCTTCAGTTTCCTAAGTTAAATGTGTACATATAGTGATAATCACTTTAGTTTTTTCTGTTCGGTCGATAATTTTCACATTAATCGGAGATTCTGCGACAGATTTCCAAACTGCAGATCTGCAGATCTCACTCTTCGTGTGTGGTCTCCCTCTTTAAGTACTGTAAAAAAAAATACCTTGGAAACAGAGATCCAAAGATCTCGTCTGATCGAGATTGAAATGCTTTTTATTATTTACATTTAGATGCTGTGTTACTCCTTATACCAAGTGCCACAATAGTTACAGCAACTTCAGCACCACAAACAAGAGAGTAGATGTACTTACTTAGCGATGCATGATGGGAAAATTCCAACTTGGACAAAAATGTTTGCATGTTTTTATTTTCTTCATAATCTGCCTTTAATGATGCAGATACTGGCGTCTGCTTTTAATTGATTATGATAGATTTGTCACTTTTTTCCGCCTCAGTGAAAAATACGTCAGAGATGAGCTTAATGAACAACAACATAACTCTGCAGGTAAATGAACAGCAGAAAACTAAAGCACTACTATAGTCCAGATGGAAGTTATGAAAGACCATCATTCTTGGAAAAACGATTGATCATGAAAGGTTTTAGTTTTTACCCAAAGTCTGAAATCATTTTATCATGTCAGTGTTTTCCGGCTCCGTCTATTAAAGCTGAGGAAAAAGTCATGGTAAGACGTCGATAAAAGGTGCTGATCCTAAAACGTCACTGCTTCCCTTGTGTTTCAGAGATCGTCGATGGCAACGCTAAGATGACCCTGGGAATGATCTGGACCATTATCCTGCGCTTCGCCATCCAGGACATTTCTGTGGAAGGTAGCAGGTTCATTGTTTGTCTAGATTTGTGGAGCTCATTATGCTTGTGGTAACTGAGAGCCAGATGCTTCCTCCAACATGCAGTAAACGCTGTGGTCTGGCGTTTTTTTTTCATGAATGGGGGCGTTTGTGTCTCTGTTCTGGGGACATTTTTCATTTGCTCATTATTTATTGGTCCTTATTTGCATATAGTGTCCCAATAAGAGTTTACCCTGGTTTAATTTCCTCAAATGGCAAGCTTCAATTTGTTAAGTCTGAAATGATTGGGAGCACTTAGTCTGACAGTGTGGGAACAGCACGGCACAAAAAAAACAAAACAAAAAAACACAGCTTTGTAACCAGTAGTCACAAAAACAGCACAAAACATCTGAGCCATCACACTTGCTTCCTATTCTCTCTACCTCCGCTTTACAAGCACTAAACGGGGGATTAGCGGAGTCGGTCAAAGCAAACTGCTGCGAGTTTGTCCACACAATGATCCCTTCTTCCCGAACACAGAGACATCTGCCAAGGAGGGCCTCCTTCTGTGGTGCCAGAGGAAAACGGCGCCGTACAAGAATGTCAACATCCAGAACTTTCACATCAGGTAAAGCTGGAGGATAAAAGTGAGTTACAGAAAAAAGCATCAGCTCACCTGCAGAGATGCAGTTGCACAACACCATAAACCCTAATAGGTATGTTTTTGGTCGCTGTCTCTATTTAGATGTGCTGCATCTAAACAAACACTCTTTCAGTTTGTTTTACAATGAATCTCTTTATCGTTTTCAGTTTGTTTTTTCATAATAATGTATCATAACTCTTTTGCAATACTTACATATTTGACACCATACTGGTGCCTAGAGATGTGTCAACATTAAAATCACCGACTTTGATGTATTTTAGTGTGAATCTACGTGAAATGATGCGTGGATTCAAAATAGTTTTACAAAACTCTTAAGTGTGGTGGGCATTTAGATCCAGATAAACTGAGTTTATATGTTGTTGAATTGCAGCTGTGAGTCTTTTTGGGGTTTCTTCACTCATGGGTTTCACATCTAGAGAGGAAGATAATCCACAGATTCACCATCAGAAGTGGGTTCAGTCTTTGACTAGGCCGTTCTGACTGATGACTGTGTGTGGATGTAAATCATAGAGTTGTAGCTGTGGCTTTATGTTTAGCGTTTTCAAGCTGCTACAGTCTCAGATTTTTACCCGCTCTAACAGGATTTCTTCTGGTTTTAGCTCCATCTTAGCACCCGACTCCCTGTCTGTGGTGTTACAACCTCACAGAATGAAGTTGCCACCATGCTGTGCAGTGGTTTCCTTTCACGTTTTGCATTTAGGCAGAACGTTTAGATTTAGCCTAATCAGACATGTTTGTTTTGCCCCCCGTAATGGCTTTGGACAAATTAGAAATAAAGGTTGTATCATGGTTTCCCCTCATTCTATAAAGTCCATATCTGTGGAAGGTTTAACAGTTTTTCTTACCATCAGATTCTCCCATCTTAGCTGTTTATCTCTGCATGTGCTCCAGAGCTACTATGGTCCCGTCTTTAGGTTAGCAGCTAATGTCTTATAGGGTTACATTTGTGCCAATACAGTTTAACAGTTCACATAGTGTGTTCAAACCCAAATGTGTGTCAGATGTCAGATTAGAGGGATTTCAATACAAGCACATCTTACTTTTCCAAATTGTAATTGGTAAAAAAAAAAAAGATTATAATGCATGTGATCTGTTGCGTTTACGGGTTTGAGAATAGTTCATTTATACAATGCAGATTGTAGTGATGGTACTGTGACAACGTATAAAGTCTGTTTTGCATTCTTAATGCGAAACTATGGTTGTTACTCAGTATTATGTTTTAAAGTAGGAGATCCTAAAGTAATGCACTTATAAATGTAGACTAAAACATTAAACTATGCAATTATGGTGGACAGGCATATCCCTATATCTAGACTTCTATTGTACTGTAGGTATATTCTCTCTAATGTCTGTATTCTTTTGCAGAACTCGGTAGCATAGGATCTACAATCCAATCATTTTTTAATTTTTTTAAGTGAAGCGATTGAGATTTTTAGCGCACAGTTTACTACGTGAGCCTGTTTTCATAGTTGAGGAATGGTCTACTACAGCAGTTTGTGGTTTCATTGTTTTATCCAGGCAAAAGAAACCAAAACTCAGTTTTCAGATGGAATGTGTCTCTTTTTAAAGTGTTACATCTTTAATTTCAGAGGAAATGAACATAAACTTAATTACTTGATGCTGATTATGGCATTGATGTTAATCCGAGCAGTGCTGAAAGCAAGAATGAAGATCGATATTGTTCATTTTAAACAATGCCAGGCAATAAAAAACAATGTGAGAAATATTTATGATGTGAACATCTCTTAAATATTAGACGTTTATATTACATAGCACCTTTAGATCTGCCTATTGCAGCTCTGTGATTCCCAATCCGAGCGTGGGTCTGGTACGATCACTGTTGGCATCACAGAATACTTCAATGGTTCTGTGTTGAATTATTGAAAGAAAAAACCCCAGCGGTCCTCAGATGTGGATGAAAGCTCAGGCGAGACGAAAAGGTGGAGCTGAGGTCATTTCAAGGGAAGGTATAAACGCAGCGCTGGGGGAAAACAAATTGATTGACTTTGATGTGGCCTTTCAGGGAGAGATGATAGAACGGCGTCTCAGTCAGGAGATGAGAGGTGGACGAGATCCAAACTATTTTTCACCAGAGCACTTCAGGCATAAGATGCGTCGAGTAGCTTTGTGAAAGATCATCTCATGCACTGCGGGAACCTTCTATGGCAGACAATAATGTAAATAACCTGTCTTTGTTGCTTTGGAAGCACAACGCATCAATTTTTCACAACTCCACTTTGAGATGATGTGGTTTCTAAACAGTCTGGCTTCGCAAGCAAGGACACTAATAAGTGGACCTAAAAAAAGCCAATCTATAAAGGGTCTTTTGAAAGGATTGATTTGGATTTTTTTAAGATGGACTTTCTGGGAAATGATTGGTTATGGTTTCTTAGCTGTAGTAGACAGACCGTGTGGTGGAATAAAAGAAGCGAGCAACCTAACAAGATGTACGCTGTCTGTCTGTTTCCGAATATATTCACTATTTAAAGTAACTCAATATGACATTCTATTAATTTAACAACAGTACGTTAATGTTGGTGCTGATTTGTTCATGTAAATTAGGGTTTTTTGAGGCTGTAGGGTGCATTCAACAGCTGAGCCATATAACCTCCCCTACTGTACCTTTAATTTCTTTGTGATATTACATCTTTCTACTGCAGGTAAGCGAACAAATGCCAATAATAACGAAACAGAACCTTATTTTGAAAAAAAACCCTGAACTAACCCTTTATGATCTGTGTTTTAGAAAATATAAGAACACATTTTTACATTTCCTTTGAACATTTCATTTTAAGCAGTCATTGTTCATGTCTGGAGTAAAATACCGATACTATTTAAAAAAATAAAAATAATGGACATTTTCAAAATTAAGTCAACATTTGCAAGTCTAATGTGTTTCTAAATAGAGGCTGAAAGCTCAAAAGATTCAAGCTTTTATCTACAGCTTTGTCCAGCCTTTCTGTTACAGAATCAGCTGTAAGCGCTGCTCTCTCTCACTTACTCTCAGCCTGAATAAACCATGTTTTTTCTATTACTGACTTCTTTTACCGACACTTTACTTATACTTGAAATCTCTGACTTTGACTTGTCTTCATTGAGTATGCACTTCCACGCTGAACGCCATTGTTAACTTGACCTGTCAGCTCTTAGATTTGATGCCTTCACTGATCAGTAAAAGATAAAGGTCTTTATTAAAGTAATGTTTGTATTTCATTTGCACAGTAGCTATAACACTAGACACTAAGCATGTTTGTGGATTTCCTTTTGTTAAAGATATTATCTAGATTTTGTCTTGTATGGTTCAACGAAAACCGTATGTTTGAGGCCAGCTTATTAGCAACGCTCGTTTCGGTTAAACGGCTTAACCTTACTAAACGGACACAAAAGTGATGCACAACTATGAAAAATAACATCCAGATTATACACATTGATGTGTAGTAAATTCAGTCCACTAATATAATATAATGGATTCAAAGTTACATACATATATTCCAGTTAAAAATGCATTAAGGATAGCTTTTTTTTGCAAATTGGTCAAAATCATTAAAGCAATAGCCAGTTGTGTCAAGTCAATGACCTTCAGTGTTAGTGTAAGGTTCTTACTGTTGCAGCAATCCCTCATCTGGTGCATGCAGAAGTACAGCTAAACATATAAACTCTAAGCCAGTACTGAACCCATAGGATGAGAAATGCAACACACACTCTGCCGGGGCAATATCTCTTTCAGTTGCGCTGACTTTTAGCGACAAAGAGATTAGGCCAAGTACATCACCAGTAGACGGAGAACATTAGATTATTGGCAGCCGTCCTTCTTTTTACGTTTATTGAACTTTTCTCATCAAAGTCTCTCCACTCTCCTCGTTTAGCTGGAAAGACGGTTTGGGCTTCTGCGCACTCATCCATCGACATCGTCCAGAACTCATAGACTATGGAAAACTGCGGAAGGTGAGGGAGTTGAGGAAAGAGCCAATGCCTAATTATTCTGTCTGCCGAGAAAAAATAAAAAATAAAAGTAACACTAGCAGGAGTTTTTTGTTTTCTTCCCCAAAGCCAAAAAGCTGAGTTTAAAAATCACTATGGTCTGCTGTTGACAGGATGACCCCATGACCAACCTGAACACGGCTTTTGACGTGGCGGAAAAGTACCTGGACATCCCCAAAATGTTGGACGCAGAAGGTGAGCTGGCCCAATCGTCAAATTGTAAAAGAATGGAATGAAAAGCAGACTTTATCCTACATTGTTTTTTAAAGGAAAAGAAACCAAAACTTGCTCTCTCTGGAGAGCCATTCAGCAGGTTAAAAGTTCATAGCAGGGCAGAAGGGTCGGCACAAACCAATTCGAATTTCTAGCAGTGTGAAACGTGGCAGTCAGACCGGCTTCTGGACGCCCGGTAGAGGTGTGCAAAATGAGCCCAGCTACTTTGGCTGTTCACTAGTGAATCGTGCCAGCTGGCTCCCAGTCGGTTGGGTTCAAAGGTGTTCACTGAACAACACCCAGAGTTAGTGACAGTTACTGGGCTGTTTTTAGTCTCTCGTGATTGTTAAATTCTTCACATTTTGTCATGCTAGAGCCATGTGTTTGAATTTATTTTAGTGGAATTAAGACCGGTTTTTAGCTGGATTTGGACTTTAACTCGACCATTGCGACACATAAACAGGCTTTGATCATGGCACGCACTACATACCAACGTCTGCATTAGTCGATTCTTGTTTTCTAAAGTAGAGGGGGCTGGTTATGGAAGCGCGGGTCAATAACGGCGCATCCCTACTTTGATCTAAAAAAAAAAAAAATTATATTTTGGATCTGGCTGTGTTTTGTTCTGCTTGAAGGTTTCATTATGTATCAACTCTTAGCAACTTTCTCAGACCTCACGGCATGATGCTGCCGCCACCATGTTGGGACAGTCAGGATGGTGTCTTCAGGGTCTTGCTTTTCCACCACACGTCATTTTCAATAGAATCCAAAAACCTTTCATTTTGGTACTAGTGTAAATGGAGCAACTCCATCCACATGTTTGGAATTTAATGACGTTTAATGACAATTTTTTTTGTATAGGAACAGATTTGCTGCTTTTGCTTAATTTTAATTTGAAAGTATTCGAGAGAACGGGGTTAACTTCAGATGAATCCGTGTATCGTTCGTTCTTTCTATCTTCAACTGTCAATCAAAAAAAAGAAAAGAACAAGTGGCGTTTTATTTTTGTTTTTTGACTATTGGTGATATCAGTCTAACATTGAAATATGAAAAACTAGGCATATTTTCATTTTTTGTGTTAGATTAAAAAAGGAAAAACAAAATAAAACATCACTTTTTCTTTTCTCAGTTTTAGACAGTTGAAAAAGGAAAGAACAAATGATACACGGATTCAACAAACATTTTGAATCCCTGTATTGTTTTCATTTCCTTATTACAGTTATGCACCATGTGTTACCTCTCATTAAATGACTCAGACATTTGAGGTTTAATAGGTAGCATTACTCTTGCAAGGAGCTACATAAAGGCCGCCTCAGTCCGCTGTCTGAAAGAGGATGTTTTGGGTCTCATGTTGCAGCTGTGCACAGAATGAGGATATTTTTTTTGTGGAATGTAAACAGACCCTTCTTTTTGTACAAATAAATGAGGCCTCATTGACGTCATTTCGTGTCTCCGAGTATGGTTTTCACTTTGCTGCAACAAACTGAATGAGTGTGACTTTGTGACAGAAGTGCAAAGATGGATGGAAATTCTCACCAGCAAACGACCACAAACGCAATTAAGTGGCTCCCCCTCCCGTTCCTTTATTTGACTCCATTTATGACTGTTCACGCGCCACATCCGTCCTCCTGACCTCCTCTCTTCCCCACAGACATTGTAGGCACGGCCCGTCCGGATGAGAAGGCCATCATGACCTACGTCTCTAGCTTCTACCACGCCTTCTCGGGCGCCCAAAAGGTATCCAGGATGCAGAGTCCTCTCCCTCGTGTCGCATCACCTTTTCCCCCACCTGTCTGCGTGTGCGTGTGGTTCTCTAACAGTACTCTTCTCTCTGCAGTGCACAGCGCTCCTTTACTTTCCGCATGGTTCACGCCAACACAAATGCATGATGGGACAACATCTGTGCTGTTAGAGGCAATGGGTACAAGCGTGCCTCCAGTCGAACTTGCAGTTTCGCTGCTGATGTTGTGTTTCGTTTCACTGCGGCGGTGCAGCAGAGCTCCTGTGAGCTGACTGACGGTGATTGTTTGTGATAACGACTGTGGTTCACACAAATTAGCTTGAAGTCTCTCGCCGCGGAGGTTAGGGGGGGTTGCAGCAGTTTAAACGGACAGCTCTGTTTAGTTCAACCTTCAGAGTGACGGCTCAAAAGGAGAGCAGGGGAAATGAGCGCAACAAAAACTGGCACTTCAAAGTCAAACGGCGATCTGCCAGTTGACTTTAAAGGCCGCGCTCGGTCTGGTTTCAGTGTTTCTGTCTCCTTCTAAGATAAAGATCTGTTGGGCTACGATTATTGGTTGTATCTGACAGCAGCCCTAACGTTAGAGGCCCATCTGTCTTTTCATTTCAGCTGCAGTAAGCAACTCAAATGAAACAACTAAACTACACGCAGAGAAGTCAGATTGTTGCTGGACTCTTGAAGGCATCACAGATCCGTTTGCTGAATTATATAAGATTATTATTTTGTTTCATTCATTTTTACTCTGTGCTCTGCTTGGAAACTACAAGTTGACTGGAGGACCCTTGTGACCCATGATTACGCCCCCTGCTGGCCCCTTTTGTTCTCTGCACACTTTTACTCTGCATTTGTTTCTCCTCTCTCTGTCTTCTCTCCCTTTCCTCTGTTCCTTGAGCAGATATCATTAGCACCTTGAGGCCCGATGAGAAGGCCGTCATGACTTATGTGTCGTGTTACTACCATGCGTTCTCAGGCAAACAGAAGGTGAGAATTCAACCAAAAAGAGTCAACAAATCCTGTACTTGTCCAACCAGTTAGTGGGAAAGTTACAGCGTCTGTTTACGTTCCTGCTCTGTTTATCGCTGACCGTAAAAAGGGAATTTTTCAAATAATGAATCCATTATCTAAGAAAATAAAATTATAAGAGAGTTATGTTGTTGTTTTTTAAATCAGTGCAGTTATAAATATTTAATACAATAAACGTAGTAATTATTTTTTTGTGTTTGAACGATTAAGCTTTATGTTTTATTCAGGGTTGGAATGATTACTAAACTTGTAATTCAAATTTAAAAAAGTACTAATTTGAATTCATTGAATACTCCATTATTAAGACAGAGTCAGTACTCTGCTAGGATCTCCTACACTGTCCCAAAATCTGGAATAAATTACATTTGCTTTTATCCTTTTATGGTGCAGATAGATATGAAGAAAAAAACTATGATTTAGCATTTTTTTTTAAATCCAGACTTTTTGATTCTTCCAAAAAAATATTGAATAAAGGGCAATAAATCAAATTTATTAAGATTTTTTTTTATAGATTTGCTTCATGGCTAATTTGCCAGGTCCTGTCTTGATTTATTTTGTCCATCATTATTTGTTTCCAAGTTAAATAAAAACATTCGGAAATCAAAAATATGTTAATGGTTCAGCTGGACCCCATCATCCTTAAATAACAATCAACGCACTTTAACCACTATTTAATTGAAGTTTCAAACAACAAGATAATTACCAATTTCCACAGACTGGGCTTTAAATACAAAGACTCGAAACAGAAATATTGAACATCACAAAAAAACAACAGGCATAATAGGCATTACTTTGCTGCTGCTAAATAATTTATTTTTATTGGGAACACACTTGAGAGAGTTGAGCATCAGTTGTGCTTTACAACCGATTAAAAAAGCTCCACAATTTTAGAAAAAGAACATGTGAACATCTTCCCAGTTGTGCGAAAAACTGTGACTCGAGTTTATGGCTGTTACAGTTTACGACCCAGAAACGACGTGAATGCCACACAGCAGCAGGAGTAATGAACAAATCTGCCGCCAGCTGTGGATAGATTTTTACATTATTACATAGAAAAAAATGAAGGAAGCCAACGAAGAAAAATGTAAAATGGCTCAACTCCGATATTTATTATGTGTGAAAAGATCACATGAACGAAGCCTAAACCGATGTAACATTCAGCAGGGGTGTCTGAAAACCGGTCGTTTTTTATCGAACACATAGGGCTGCCGTCGTTCACGGTAAATCTTCACTGTCGTTAGCGACTCAACACAGCATGTACACTACAGTGTGTAAAGGAATGAGACACAAGATCGCTTTGCTTTTACATTAAAACATAAGCCCTTCAGAAAAACCTTGTTTTTTATAGTAAAAAATTCGTAAGATTCATTTCCTGCAGCTTATAACTGCATAGGCTTGTATTGTTGGCAGGGGAAATTGGTCCTTATTCGGACCTCCCTTATCTTTCCCCGCCTTCGAAGTGTTATACATTATAACAAAGACAATCTGAGGATCTCTGTGGAGAATGATAAGCGCTTAGCCTCGGGGCTATCCTAAATCTGCAGATCTGTCCCGGAGATCTTCATCATAACGGCATAACCCGCTCTCCTGAGAAGCCTAAATCTGGGAGCCGTTGCTCGGTGCCACACTCCATTAGAGCGCTGGCATAGATTTCCCATAAAAACAAGGGAGGTGGAGGAGCGGCTTCTCCTCCTCCTTTCTTAACACCTTAGATGGCAGCCTGTGGGCAGAAATCTCTCCATAAACACCATCACAGCACTGGATTGCTTTATATACATATTATCACCACGCGGTTTATTGTCATGTTATTACAAGCCGGTTTGCTTTTAGTGCTGTTCTAATAAGATTGAGTAGCTTTGGTTTCTAAATATTTAAAACGATTCTCTTTGTTTAGACTTCGTCATCATATCTTACCACTAGGCAACTCGAAGCAAGTTTTCAAAGTTGCTATTGAATAGACTTTACACCTCAGCTATGAACTTTTCATATTACGTAGGAACACAAATTGAGAACAAATATGTTGTAGTTGTAAGAAAAAAGTGTAGGTTAATATTATTTCTGATCTTAGTTCGTGCAGTCGTGGTTCAGCTGCAACATTGCTCACATCAGCTTCCTGAGTGAAGGCGTTAAGGCTTTTGTCTCTCTGAGGTCAGAACAAAAAGCAACGTAAAGAGGTCAGGGCTTTCGGCTAACCGGCACGTCATCCAAACATTTGCTCACAGAGGCACATCCTGGCTTTCCTTTTAAGGCAGCTCCCCTGCTCCTGGTGAAGCCCTTAGAGGGAATCTCAGACTCAGCCAAGTTTTCCTGGTGATGTTTTGACAAAAAGAGACTGGAGGCAACCCGCCATGTGGCATCCAGGTCTCTGATGTGTGAGAGGGGTTAAAGGGAGTTTTCAAGTTCTATCTAAGGTGATCCCTTCTGTCCCCCTTCTATCTAATCAATTTCATTTATTTCAAGGAACAGTCCTCTAAAATCCTGCTTCGTTTTTTTGGCAAACTTTGCACGTTCCTCTTGTTGCTGCCTATATATTTTTCTCAAGGCCTACAATTCACAGCAAAACACCTATTGAGTTAATTCAATTAGCTTAAAAATCTTTAAATACTTTGCAAGACACACGGGTCCTATTCATATCAACTATGATGGCAACTATATCGTCACATTTAGATCAAATGCAGTTTTAATCCATTCCAGAAATGCAGCACAGTCACAGTGAGTCGACCAAATGCTCAGAAACATCTCTAATGAAGCCGACCCGGTTACATTGAGTCACTGATTTTGTAGCAATCCCTCATCCAGAGCAAGCACGTGACGACAGTGGAGATAAGTCACTACTTTTTAACGGAGAGAAAGCGCCAGCAGAACAGAAGTAGGTTCTGTTCGCATGGGTGGCTGGAGATAAAGGGTTAGGTTTTTGCTTCTGCTGTTGTCGCGCTTAATCAAAATCAGAGATTGGTGCAAAGTCGATGTCTGGATGCAACCTGGTGTTAGTGGCACGCATTCAGACAGCATGTAATCAAACTGGAACACATTTTTCCTCTTTTCTTATTTCTTTAGTAAATTATTACATTTTCTTGTGTTCAATTACACTTTTAATGACTGCTCTGCTTTTTCCGGTAAAGCCTCTCATTAGTGATGCAGAAATCAACATTTGCTCAAACTTGTGGACAACATGACTTTGAATATAATCTGTCCTAGTTTCAGCAGTTCTGAGTACTTTTGACAATTATGTCTGAAAAGTGTTTGTTTTTCAATGGAAAACAAACAAAGTCGTTCTGATTCCATCAGTTTCGGAGCATTTGCTGATTAATTCTCCTTAAAATGACTCATTTGGGAATTCTCTGTGGGTGGTGAAGATAAATCGCTGTAGCTAAATGTGGAAACGACTGAAATGTATCGCTTTTAACTTCACAGAGCATTCTTTAGATAGATGTGCGTGGGTACTCCATTCTGGACTCTGATTGTTTCTGCTTCACCCTCATCGTTCAGGCAGAGACGGCAGCCAACAGGATCTGCAAGGTTCTGGCTGTTAACCAGGAAAACGAACAGCTGATGGAGGACTATGAGAAGCTGGCCAGTGATGTGAGCACTCCCCTCTTCTTTCCTGTTTCCCCCCCTCTTATGTCCTAACAGCGCCTGTTATCCCACCACTGGGATGTTTGTGCTCCATTCAAGCAGATTATGATAAAAATGTAGCCAGGCAGACAAAATCAGACTTGTATGGCGTTGCATGCATTGCGCAATGCTTGAGATTGTTATCAAGTTGTAGCCTTTATTTCACGTTTTGCAGTCTGTAGACAGTCTACTGTTTCTGCAGGCTTAGACAAAAAGAAGGCGGCATAAAAAAAAAACAAGCTTGGACTTCTCCAAAAAAGTAACTCACTGTACCAAAACAATAAAATGCACCCTGTGGTTTTTTAAAGTAACCTTTTCACATGCATGTGATTTTTAGCTCTTTTTAAATGGACAAATCAGAATCAGCATGTGGAAACAATCAAGGAATTTGAAGATAAAAGAGAAATAAAAAATAAAAAGCTGCTTTATATGTATGTATAATAGCATTGTGCTGAATAGGGAAATTTCAAATCCAGCTGAGAGCCAGTGATTAGTAAAATCTAAAAAATTCCAAAAGGTTCGATTGCAATGCAACAAATGTTTTGCCAGGCCCCATCTACACTTTTGGAGAGGTTTAAACTTGCTCCTTGTCTACTTGCAAACACAAGTTGCTCCCAAGATTTTGCTTTTGTATTCACCGAAAAGAGATTTTATAAATTCTTTAAGCGGTCTGTGGGCTTCCTGAGTCATAAAAGTAAAGAATCACCTTGTTTTTCCCACAGTACAAAAGCTTTGAAGGCCAAACTTCCATCGTACTTTCTAAATCAGCTTTAAGGAGGTTTTAGGACAAAAGCGTGTTTGCTTTTTACAGTTAGTCATTTTGTTTCCTCAACTTTAATCAACCTTCATTAAATCAACCATTTCTACCTTTTCTCCTGTTTTTACTTGAATCACACATCATTTTATTCCACAACGACAACTCTCTTTTCCAATTGCCCGACTCACCTTTTAATGTTGTCGCCCATCACCTTGTTTTCTCCCCTCCATCTCCATCCTGTCATCCCTGCCCATTGATGCACCAACACATGCAAACAACCCCCCAGCTGCTGGAGTGGATCCGTCGCACCATCCCCTGGCTGGAAAACAAAATGCCTGAGAACACCATGCAGGCCATGCAGCAGAAGTTGGAGGACTTCAGGGATTACCGCCGTCTCCACAAGCCGCCCAAAGTGCAGGAGAAGTGCCAGCTGGAGATCAATTTCAACACCCTTCAGACCAAACTGAGGCTCAGCAACAGGCCCGCCTTCATGCCCTCAGAAGGAAAGATGGTCGCGGTATGTCGCTGTAGTTTAAAAAAGTAAACAGCCAACCCTATTCTGTGCAAAACCTCCATTACCGAAACGTATTTTTGACTTTTAATGTGCAACAGTGGCCAAAATAGAGACTTAGACAAATAATTTAAGTAAAACTACATAACTTGTTTAACACCATGCTCTGACTTTATCTTGACCCTTTCCTTGTCTCAATTAAAAAATGTGTCCATAGGATGGCTGAAGGGGAAACGAGAATAAACCAAAGTAGCTTTGCAGGAATACTTTTAGCCATGTCGCTGTTGACTAAAAATCTTGCTATTTTGCAGCTTAACAAGTTACACTAAATACTGTTCCCTGTAACTTAGCTCCATGATTTAAACTCTTTACTGATCTTGTAAATTTTGATTATTGCCAACTGTAAGTGTTGTTTGTCTAGTCATAACCTCCATATCTCCATTGCTAGTAGCACAGCACATCTGCTCCTAGATAGGATGCTTTCACTGGGTGGGGAAAAAAAGTCAAATCCTTTGAGTTAGATCAACAGATTCCTTGGTTCCTATCTGACGTTAAAAAAGGTTTAAACTGTGTAATTTAAAAGTAAAGGTTTGTGAGATTGTAAGCAGTTTTCTGAAACGTTTCTCTCTTGGCTGTTAAGTATAAACCTTACAAAACATTGAATATGCAGTTCACTTTTTCCCCACTACTAAAATAATTCTCAGATGTCAATATTATAGGAGTTGTTCAGGATTTTAGAAGATTTTAGAGATTTTCTGCCAATCTGTTATAAGCAGCTAGTATTGTAGCTGCAATAGAAGACTTTTGGTTTCAGAATTTGGTATTTATTATCTGATGGTGAAGGCACAAAGTAGACTGCCTAAACAACTGTATTCTCAACACCTTCCCGGCTGTTTTTGCTAATGCTGTTTTGACAGCCTTTAATCTGCCGTCATGCTTACACCTTCGTAGCATAAATGGCATATCAACTAAAATAAGAGAGTTCGCCACTAACGAACTTCCTGTGAGAATCGAGTAACAGCCTTATATGAATGCCAGTAGTTATGGTGCATGGTAATGTAACTTTTTTCATCAGTTTAATGTAACTGGAAAAAGGTTTACAAGGAAGAATATTTAGTGTTGGGACTTTTTTGCTACAGACCTTTGACCTAAATTGTCTGCAACGTTAACACGGGCACATGCGCACACTTAGTGACAATTTAAAGAGACCAAAAATGTTTTATGTTTTTGGACTATATGAGGAAGCCAGACAGAAACCCATGTATGTATTGGGAGAACATGCAAACTTTCTAAAGAAAGACTTGATCTAAAGTGTTATTTCCGCTAGAATAAATTCTCACATACTCTTCTTGGTTTCATGCAGGACATCAACAATGCTTGGGGAAATCTAGAGGGAGCAGAGAAAGGCTACGAAGAGTGGCTCCTCAATGAAATTCGCCGGCTGGAGCGACTCGACCACCTGGCGGAGAAATTCCGCCAGAAAGCGGCGATCCACGAAGCCTGGACCGAAGGTGCTGAAGCTTTAGAAAAATGCTGTTCGTTCCTGCAGGACCACAACTATATACAGTAGTTGTGCCTTTATGCATTGCAGTTTTGAAAATTTCTTTTATTAATGCAGGTAAAGAGGAGTTGCTGCAGAAGCAAGACTTCGAGACTGCCTCCCTGTCAGAGATCAAAGCTCTGCTAAAGAAACACGAGGCCTTTGAGAGCGACCTGGCTGCGCATCAGGATCGTGTGGAGCAGATTGCAGCTATTGCGCAGGAGTTGAAGTAAGATTTGATTAATAGGAGAAGGGGTAGCTGCCTGAAAGCAGCTGAGATGCTGAAAAGGAGGATAAATCTTCATTCTTTTGTTCCAGTGAGCTGGACTACTACGACTCCCCCAGCGTAAACGCTCGCTGCCAGCGGATCTGCGATGAGTGGGACGCACTGGGAGCTATGACCATGAAACGCACTGAGGCTCTGCAGGTGATGTGGGATAAAAAAATTATAATAATTCTTTGAAAAAAAGCCTAAAAAGGCCTCTTTCAAAGAGTGGGTGTCAATAAAAAGCCCATGTAAACTATATTGCTCAACAGAGAACTGAGAAGTTGCTGGAAACTATCGACCAACTGTACCTTGAGTTTGCCAAAAGAGCCGCACCCTTCAATAATTGGATGGAGGGGGCCATGGAGGACCTGCAGGACTCCTTCATCGTTCACACAATTGAAGAAATCCAGGTTAGCAAAACCAGACTAGAATTTCATACGAATAAGGAAATAATGGCCTCTGAGGGATGGAAATGTGTTCATTAGACTCGGCTTTTAAAGACCTCGAGACTTGATTTGAACCCTCAAATTATAAACACTTGACTTGGGTGAAGGGTTAGCCTTTATTTGAGCGTAGCATATAAACTTGGGACAAATTACTTGAGACTTTACTTAGATTTACCCCTTAGAGATCTGTGTTTACAAAGATCTTAACTTGAGGACTTGTATCCGCTCCCAATTTTATTTGGTGGCACATTGAAGTGAACTATACAACTGTGGCACTTCAAACTGAAGCGCCATCTGCAGGCACAGTGGATAAGAACATTCCGTTAAAGTGTTTGTTTCCAAATCTTTCACGGTTACCCATTTTTCACACAGGCGAGGAGGAAAGTCCGTCCTTTTTCAAAGTCATTTTGTCTCTTTGTGGTTGTCGTTGTTTGTCAGGGACTGAGCACGGCCCACGAGCAATTCAAAGCCACGCTGCCGGAGGCTGACAAAGAGCGCCTGGCCATCTTGGGCATCCACAACGAGATCGCCAAAATAGTGCAGACCTATCATGTGAACATTGCCGGAATGAACCCGTACACAACAATCAACCCGCAGGAGATAAACGCTAAATGGGATGAGGTACCGGAAGTATTGCAGAAACGTCTTTGTTCTTTAAACTGCCTCCTATTTCTTTTACCTAGGAATGATTACTCAAAACTCACGTTTTATGTTCAACAGTGAAAATTCCGGTTTCATATAAAAACCTGTCTGACTCTTCTTTTTTTTT
>JAVLVB010000657.1:3266693-3277104 GCA_032876305.1 Orestias chungarensis
TTTTTTTTTTTTTTTTTTTTTTTTTTTTTTTTTACTTATTTTTAACTTATTTTTAATCGATATTAGCTTCATGTTTGGGATGTTTTTGTGTAAAATACAGCTATTAGACAGATGCTGTGACACTAATTGCTAAAACTATTAATTTTCTAGCTTGACAGCTGCAAAATATTCTCTAAATAATTTATTAGGCGTGGTAATGTAGGTCTAATTAGTCAGTTACGGAATAGTGAAACTCATCAGTCACACACAGAAAATCTTTAGCATTGTTCAAATGAAGCATTATGAACTTATTACGCTATTATTAGGATGGGTTCCTTTTTCAACCTATTTTTGAGGAAAATTCCACGTAATGCACAGATAGCAGCTTTGCCCCAGACTGTTGACAACAAAAATGAAGCTGTAATTAAATAACATTTTTGCCATGCTGAAGCTGAATTCGATTAGACTAATCCCTAGTTCTGTTCTCACCCACATGAACGGGCAAATATCTTTGTGCCTCTTTAATTTCTTAAAATAATTTCTGCATTAAAACTTTAGCGTTTTTAATTAAGATTTGATTTGGTATATCAGCACAAATTAGAGTCTAACTGGCAATTGGACCGACTCCTGTACAGATGAATCTTTTAGGGTTTTGACGCTGCTAAATAATCCAAGCTCAGCCCAGGCAGACAGAGAGCGTCTGTAAGCAGCTATTTTCAGATAATTAACCAGATTACGGTCTGGACAAAGAAGGTTATCCATTGCATTATACTGCCACCGCCATGTTTCAAACTTTGTTCAGATTGTACATTTCATGTACAGGCCAAGTCAACATGCTCCATGTAAAAAGATCACAAAGCACATTAGGATAACGATTTGAGACTATAAAGTCATAAAAAAAGACTTTAAAACGTAAAATTAAGAACAAAGATAAGAGTTTAACACAATATTTATTTTATTAGTAAGTTTTCTCTTCCTGTTTCTGGTGCACCTCACAACACTTTTAGGGTTTCAAAACTGTTTCATACCTTTTTTTTTGCTTTTGGATGTTCTGCAGCTTCCTCACGGCTCGTTCGGAGAGCGCCCAGTGAGCAGAACCCTTCCAGTACTAGCACAGCAGCTTTAATATTGCATGACCAGAGTAACATCTTCAACATATGACCTGCTTAGGATGCTTTTTATGTCAGCAGTGGCTTTCTTCTTGCCTCTCTTACACAAAGGCCAGGTTTGTCAAAAATATGTCCTGTTAAAAGAACCTTCCACCTTAGGTATGAATCTCTGCAGCTCGTCTAGAGTTACAGCTGTTTTTCTGCTAAAAACACTCAGAAGCCTTAAGTATAATTCAAGGAGTAAGAATAGTTCTGTTGCTACTAAGACATCTGTTGTCATTGAAGAAGATAATCCTTGAAGCTACGAGACGCATGATGTCCCAAACCGAACCCTTCAAGCAGAAAGCTCAGGCTGCTACGATAAAAGCTGTCTCTGTTTCTTTTCTTCTCTGTCGTCTTGCAGCTGGATCCTTCACTAGAGGCGAAGGTGAAGACGGAGAAGCAGTCAGTCATACTGGAGGAGGAGTATGAGGTAAGCAGAGTCTGGCGCATGGATGCTGGGGATGGGTAAGGGGGAATTGTTTGACCGCACAGTTGTATATGTGGTTGAAAAAAGGTAGATTTAATAGGATCATGTCTTCCAATCCTGAAGCCTCCGTCAATTGTCTGGTGTCCAGTTAGTTTTAACTGTGTCTCTAATTCAGCACAGCTGGTTCAGATAGTCCCACTTTCCACAATCTAAGCATATTTATGTAATGTTAAGTGGAAGGAAGAAAGTCAAGTAGAACTGCAACTATTACGTTCCTGTTGGTAGGCTCCTCCTGAACCAGACAATGTCAGAAGTCTGTTATCTGGGCTATGGGGAAACACAACTGGACTTTTGCTGGTCCAAAGTACTCCTTTCTAGTTCAATTCAAAAATACTGTTTTTTTAATCCCAAGTGGGATTGAATGTCGTCAAAACTGTCATAACTTGACAGTACCTTCAAAGAGTCTTGTTGAAAGGTGATGCTGGGGGCAGGAACCACCTCCAGTTTCAGTCAGTCTTGTAAAAGAATATAAAGCGGCCTCTCCCTGAAAGCCTGTTGACTAAAAAAAAGCCATGATCGTCAGGATATGCTAGCAGCTCATTATCCACGCAGTAAGGAGGACATTCCACACTAGCAGGTCATAGATGACACCATCACTGCTAATCCAGCTAATTTGCTTTTGCTGCTCCCCTGTAAACATTTGACTGGTTAGAAAGCCAGAGGAAGAGATCCTTGGTAATTACAATTGGTGGAACAGATGATTTAAGCTCTGTTCTTCTCTCTAGATTGATCCTACTCTGCATCCATGAAGTATCTTTTCAACTCCAGTGTTTGAGTGGAAACTAGTGATGGGTGGATTTAGTGTTTTATGGTTGTATGGTGAAAATGATAGAAGTCATTTTAAACATAAATGCATAAAAGCTTTTGTAGGACTCCATTTACCTAAACAAGTCTGATTTCTTTCACTAAACTTAAAAGAAGCGGCAATAATAAAGTCATCATCACCTGGAACAAACAGAGAGGGGCCATATTGGCCAATTGGAAACACGATTAACGGTAAACAATCGTTTACTCTGGAGTAGTAATGTGACAAAAAACTGTAAGATAATAACTAAATGATGGGATAATGTCCGTTCTTAGTGAAGAGGCCGAGAATCAGTGTTTCTCATACAGCACGGGTGGATGGATATTAGGCCTATTCATGGTTATTCATATGTGCTTTTGCTTAATTGTAAATGCAGCCTAATGTACTTTTTAGCCTTGGATAAAGTTTCATTATGAAGTCCATGTGTTGTTGTTTTTTTTCCGTTCTTATTTCCAGAAGTTGAAGGAAATTCATTTGGACGAGTGGAAGAACATCCGCGGTCCCCGTCCCTGGGAGGACTCCAGGGAGTACCAGGATCAGCAGCGCAGAAATCTGAGCAGAACAGACTGAGGCTCCGGCACCCGAGATCACGGCGCACACACGCCGCAGACACGCGTGATCATGCAGGACGGCGCCGTGGAGGCCGCGGCAGTGATGCTCGGTTGTCTGCGGCTCCGGCACGCTGAGCGCAGCTTGTCAGCCGCTGGCTTCAGTTGGGCACGAAAAGTTCATCTGGACTGAATATTGTTGGCTGCAATACCTTCAGAGCTTCTGTCGAAAAGTTTCTCCTCATGTTGATTCGTTGTAAATTGTTACTTGGTGCACAAAGCTGGGAGGATCAGGAGTTTCCCAAACAGCCAACAAGCGACATTTCACCTCAAGCTCAGAGGAAAAAGACATAAATTATTTTTGTTTTTGTTTTTGTTGCTTGTTTCAATAAATTATATCTGCTCTTCCAAAAACGAACACTTGCTCCAGTTTTTCTTCTTCTTAGTTAAAAAAACGTCTGTTTACAAGTATGCATTGATTCACCTCCTAAAAAATGGAAAAGAATAACACAAGAACTCCGGGTTTCCTCAGGCTTCCCATATCTGAGGAGTAATCTGTTTCTCTGACAGTTATTACTTCTCACAGCAGTGGACTGATTGTGTTTGTTATGAAAATAGTATTACTTATGCAGAGGGTTTTTGTTTTGTCACACAAAACAAAATAACAGCATTTTCCCCTGTAGGTTTTATGACTTGGATCGGTACGCGTGTGTGTGTGTATGTGTATATATAACCTCCGGGAGATTGACGACTGGCATGTTCAGCGGTGAAATGAGCTGCAGTGAGCTCGCTCTCCAGGTGCATACGCCTGAAACAAATTGTCATGGCGGAACATTTTCTCTCATCACGTTTTTAAGTTGATGTTTTGTGTTTTTTTTTTTCCAGAGCCGCTCGGCTGTGCGTCGGGGAAGCACAAAGCAGTTTATGAATACGTGGATTATTCTTTCAGGTTGCTCAAGCATGGATGCTTGTCAGGCTGAGCTGCTACTGCATCACGATCACCTTTAATCTGCAACAAACCGGCTGGTTTAAGTTTCCTATTAAAGCAATACCCGTGCTTGGCTCTCAGACGGGGAGTTTGTCTTTTCTGGGAAAACGGTTTTGTTTTCCATATCGGGCTGCTTACCACCGCAAAGGATTCATTCACAGTGTTGAAATATATGAAATAGATGGAAATCAGAAAAACTGATCAGTTTAATCCTAATTTTCTTCCTGTCATGTTTTTTGGTATCCTTCTTAGCCTCCTTAAGACTTTGGTTTCCTTCCTTTCTTTCTTCATTTTCTTGCAGTTCTGAGGTTAGGACATCGTCTGGAGACCAGCTGAAAGCTCCAGAGATTGCCGTGAATGCATTGAGGTGTGTTTGCAGCATGGCAACACCTACATTGATGTCATCAAATACTGTCTAAGCAGGAACAACTATCAAAACAACTCTCGACAATTCAGACAAAACTAATGTCCAGAGTTCATAAACGTCAATTAGATAAACACATTGGAAATCCAGACCACAGGCTCCTGCTCTAATCCAGTTCCTTGTACTGCTCTGTTTGGAGTCCCTACCAATAATCTTAGAACTTAATTATATTACCACATATGTGAATTTTTTTTATATACATTCAAATCTTATTGTTTTTTTAGTTTTCCTGTCTTGGTTTTTACAGACATTGCAAAGTAACGATCAAAAATGTCCACACATCTGTTAGGATGTCTTTACATTTAAAATGTTAAAAATGTTATTAAGGTAATATTATAAGAATAATTTAATATTCTGTACAACCAATTTAAATGAAAGCTTACAGAGACTTCCAATATCTTTATTGGGGATATATAGTCATAGTGTGCAAAATCAGTGCCTATAAAAAGTATTCCCTTTGGATTTTTTTGGACTGTTATTGTCAAATCAGTCGTGATCAGCAAAATTAGGCTTTTTTTTCACTTTTGATTTCATATTTGTTATATGCTTCATATGTGTGAATTGGAAACTCGGCTCCGTGCTGTTGAAACACCCGCAGATAGTCGAGGCCCATTAGCTAACCTGGAGCCAACAAGAACAGGTTGTAGTGATCCTCCAGCAGTTCCCATGCAGCTGGGAAATCAGCCTGGCTGGGTCACTGTACGCAGAAAGCATAGTCCCAGAACCCAGCCGTAGCGCTCACCACCAACCTGTTAACGTTTCAAACCGATTTTCCCCACTCAACGATACACCCACTGAGAAACAGACTCTGGTAATTGGCAGCTCCATAGTCAGAAACGTTGCTTTAGAGAAACCAGCAACCATAGTCAAATGTTTGCCAGGGGCCAGAACAGGCGACATAAAATCATACCTCAAACTGCTGGCTAGGGATAATCGTAAATACAGTAAGATTGTTATTCACGCTGGCTGTAATGACACCCGGTTACACCAATCAGAGGTCACTAAAATTAGTGTTGCTTCAGTGTGTTAGTTTGCAAAAGCAATGTCGGACTCTGCAGTTTTCTCTGGTCCCCTGCCTGATCGGACCAGTGACAACATGTTTAGTCGCATGTTGTCATTCAACCGTTGGTTATCTAGGTGGTGTCCAGAAAACGGTGTGGGTTACATAGATAATTGAAAAACCTTTTGGGGAAACCTGTTCTGATCCGGAGAGAGGGCATTCCATCCCACTTTGGAAGGAGCAGCTCTTCTTTCTAGAAATATGGCTGAATTTATTAACTCCCCAAATTACTGACAAACCAGGGTCCAGACCAGGAAGCAGAGTCGTAGTTTAGAACTCCTCTCTGCAGCTTCTCTACAGTTACCTACCCATCATCCCATTGAGACGGTGTCTTGCCCACGGCCAAAACCAAATAGATTAAAGCTCAATCTAAAAAGAGCTAATCCGGAAAATCTCATAAAGATAAAAACAACTCAGATGAAACAAAAATGTACAACTATTAAGTGTGGCTTATTGAATATCAGATCTCTATCCTCAAAGTCCTTATTAGTTAATTATTTAATTCTTGATAATCAAATTGATATGCTTTGTCTCACAGAAACCTGGCTGCAGCATGAGGATTATGTTAGTATCAACGAATCAACTCCCTCTAATTATTCAAACTTTCACATTCCTCGAAGTACTGGGAAAGTTGAAGGAGTAGGAAGCATTTTTCAATCCAATTTACTAATTAATCCCAGGGCAACTAATAGTTATATTTCTATTGAACATTTAACCCTTAGCCTTCCTCATCCAACCTCTAAAAGAATTAAACCACTTCTGTTTGTTATTTTGTATCGTCCGCCAGGTCCTTACTCTGAATTTATAGATCAGATCTCAGATTTTTTATCTGAACTAATGTTAAATACTGATAAAAATCATTATAGTGGGAGATTTTAACATTCATGTTGACACCAAAAATGACAGTCTAAATGTAGCCTTTACTGCCATTTTAGACTCAATTGGCTTCACTCAAAAAATTCAAACACCTACTCACTCTCTTGGTCACACTTTAGACCTTGTGCTGACTTATGGCATTGAGTGTGAAAAAGTTATAGTACTGCCTCATAACCCTCTCCTTTCTGACCATTTTTTCATAACTTTTGAGTTCTTTTTCACCGAGTACTTAAAATCTGAATGAAAATGTCTTTATAATAGGTGTCTATCGGACAATGCTGTTACAGCCTTCAAAGAATCCATTCCACCTCTAATTTCTTCAGTATTTCAGAGAAACGCAGTGGAGGGCAACAAATTAATTTCATGCCCTACACAGATTGATGCTGTTGTTCATAGTATTACGTCCTCATTGCGTACAACATTAGATAATGTAGCCCGCATAAAAAGGAAAGTGATTACTCATAGAAGGTTGGCCCCCTGGTTTAATTCAGAACTTCGTACCTTGAAGGGAAACACCAGGAAATTGGAGAAGAAATGGCGGTTTTCACTTTTAGAGGAGTCCTATTTATCCTGGAAAAACAGCATGCTTCTGTATAAAATGACCCTGCGCCAAGCTAGATCTGCATATTTTACTTTTCTAATAGAGGAGAATAAGAACAATCCTAGGTTTCTTTTTAATGCAGTTGCTAAACTTACGAGAAATGAAAACTCTGTTATGTCACCCATTCCTCCAACTCTTTGCTGTAATGACTTTATGGAATTCTAGATTGATAAAATCGAATCTATTAAAACTAAAATTGATGGCATCCTACTAATGAGGTACTGAATGAGGCAATGAGGTACTGAATGTGGCTCTGGAGCCTGTTCTCTGCTTGAAGTGTTTTGTTCCAGTTGAGCTTTCTGTGCTTTCAAAAATATTTTCTTCATCTAAGCCTTCAACTTGTATGTTGGACCCAATCCCGACTAAATTGTTTAAAGAAGTATTTCCTATTAATATTACCCCCATTTTGGAAATGATTAATTTGTCATTAGTGAATGGTTATGTACCAGAGGCTCTTAAGGTAGCTGTAATAAAACCCCTACTTAAGAAACCTTCTCTTGATCAAGAAGACTTAATAAATTACAGACCCATATCTAATCTTCCTTTTTTATCTAGAATCCTTGAAAAAATTGTTGCTAATCAACTGAGAGAGCATTTGAAGAATAATGACCTATTTAAAGAATTTAAGTCAGGTTTCAGAGCTCATCATAGCACTGAGACAGCTCTCCTTAAAGTTACTAATGATATTCTCATGGCCTCAGACAATGGGCTCGTGTCTATTCTAGTTCTGTTAGATCTCAGTGCTGCTTTTGACACAGTCAATCACAATATCCTCCTTGAAAGGCTTGAACACACTGGGGATCAAGGGAACAGCACTAGGCTGGTTTAAATCATATTTGTCTGATAGATCCCAGTTTGTTCATCTAAATGACAAATGTTCTCCGAATTGTAAGGTTACTTGTGGAGTACCACAGGGTTCTGTACTTGGCCCAATTCTATTTACTATATACATGCCCCCTATTGGTAAAATCATCAGACAGCATGGTGTTAATTTCCACTGTTATGCTGATTTCACAACTGTATTTATCTATAAATCCTGTTGAATCAGTCAGTTTGGTAGATTACAGGCATGTCTAGATAACATAAAAATGTGGATGACTTTAAACTTTCTGCTCTTGAACTCTGAATAAACAGAAGTTGTTATCTTGGGACCAGAACCTCTAAATAAGAAATTGCTTAGTCAGCCACTTGACCTGGATAGAATCAGGTGGTCATCTGGTGACAATGTAAAGAACCTTGGTGTTATTTTTGATCAGGAAATGTCTTTCAAGTCCCATATAAAACAGGTCTGTAAGATTTCCTTCTTTCACTTTAGGAATATAGCAAAAATTTGAAATATTCTCTCTAGGACAGATGCTGAAAAGCTAGTCCATAAATTTGTTACTTCAAGGCTGGACTATTGTAACTCTTTATTAGCAGGAAGTTCACAAAATGCAATTAAAAGTCTACAGTTGGTTCAAAATGCTGCAGCAACAGTTCTGATGAAACTTAGGAAGAGAGATCATATTTCCCCAATTTTAGCTTCCCTTCATTGGCTCCATGTCAAACTTAGAATAGATTTTAATATTTTTCTTTTGACATATAAAGCCCTCATTAATAAAGCTCCATTGTATATAGGAGATCTGATTACTCCTTATGTCCCTAACAGAGCATTTTGCTCTCAGACTGCAGGTTTACTGGTGGTTCCTAGAATCTCTAAAAGCACAAGGGGAGGTAGATCTTTCAGTTATCAGGCTACTCTCCTGTGGAACCAGCTTCCAGTTTTAGTCCGTGAGGCAGACACCCTGTCTAGTTTCAAATCTAGGCTTAAAACCTTCCTGTTTGATAAAGTTTATAGTTAGGAAGAGGTAGAGAAGACAGCCTAATCTGGTTGGGGAGGAACTCAGTCTCACTCTATAGGGTTAAGCTATTTAAGTTTTTCTATAGTCATGCTGCTATAGGCTTAGACTGCTTGAGGACAATCTGACCACTTCTCTCTCTGCTACTTTCTTCCTTTTTCCAATCTACTTAGTTACCGTTATTTCAACCTTGTTAACCTTTTGTTTTCTCTTAGTGTTCTTCTCTCCATAGTAGCCACACCTGGGCTGGCGTTCTGTTAGCTGAGACAGCTTCTTGGATGAGAACATGGGCTGAGATGCTTCCAATGATGCTCTACAACTGCTGCTGTAAACTCTTTTTTTTTCAGAATCCTGTGCATCTAATTTAGTTTTCTGTCTTTTTAAACCCCCAGTCGGTCATGGCAGATGGCTGCTTGTACTGAGCCTGGTTCTGCTGGAGGTTTCTTCCTGTTAAAGGGGAGTTTTTCCTCTCCACTGTCGCTACATGCATGCTCAGTATGAGGAATTGCTGTAAAGTCAACGACAACACAAGCCATTGTTTTGGTCTGCTGATACCAGAGGAGTGAATGCTGCAAGTCAATGACTCGATGCAATCTGCTGGGGTTCCTTAGATTGGAAACTTTTTCAATTTGATTTCTTATAATGTATCTTTGATTTTAATTGATTTTCTGTGAAGTGCCTTGATACGACACTTTGGCTCTATATAAATAAACTGATTCTTGATTCGTGATTCTTGATCCTATTGATATATAAACTCAGTTTTATTATTTACAGTTACTGGCTGGTGATCAGTTTGAATAAGTTTGCACTTTTAAGTAACATGATTGAAGCAGAATTTACTGTAGTTCACTTTTAAATAGGGGGGGTCAAAGGAAAAGGAGCGTTAGAGCAAATTCATGCTGCCTCTTATTTTGAATTAGATCCCAAAAAATTGAAAATCATGCTTTTTATTCTCCCTTTTTACATGTGGAGGTTTGTTAGAAGTGTTATAAATAATTATGCAAGGCAAGGTCTGGTAAAATTGAATACGAATATTTGAAAACTAAACTTATCTGCTGCAAATAGCAATGGGTATCCTTTTGGGAAATGTCTTTAATAATCAGCCCTTCTGAATGATTCATGCTATGTATATAGATTCAGGATTCCTTTAATATTTTAGAACTAACTGAGTTCCAAAAATATTTATGGCAAATTAACAAATAAGTGAAATCTACAATTTTCCCTCAGATAGTAAAAATCCATTTTAGTCTTTAAAATCTCTTGTAAGGCAAGAGAGCTGAACAACCTATTTGGATCCTACATGAAGGAGGGCCAATAAGGGGAGATGGTGAGTCAAAAGTGGCCCCTGTGCTTATTGGATTTAGTTTCCCTCTCTCTCTCTCTCTTTTATTTCATATCTATAAATAGACAGACGCTTGGCAGCTGAGGGGTAGTCCGCGCAGAACAAATGCAGCCCCTGGCTGTTTCACTTCATTCCCCACATAATGAGCCAGACGGAACACTCGCAGATCACCGCCGTCACTTCCACTCTTTCTGCTGCCGCAACCAAATCACGCAGGCAGGGGCCACACGTTGCCATGGAAACATGGCTGCTGGGCAGAGGGGCTCCCATTGAGGAGTCTGCTCCGACCCCCCCCCCCCCCCCCCCCCCCCC
>JAVLVB010000657.1:3277204-3289435 GCA_032876305.1 Orestias chungarensis
GATAGTACGTAAATTATGAACACTTAGGGTTTGTGTTGCACTTTGCATTTAGAAATGCTCACTAAGTTAGTGTACTTGCATAACAAGACAAAGTTAATATTTAGTATGAACATACCAGTGAATGAATCTCTGATATCAAGATCTTGCCAATATCATACCCACAAAGCTCAAGTGATGGGCTTTAAAGTCAGAATTTTGAACCCAATCATCTTTCATACTTCCGCCATACTGTACAAAGTGCAAAGTTGGTCATGTAACAACCCTGACAGTCACTGAATTTGATGTGATTGACTAGCACAAATCAAACAAGGAAAATCTCTAAAAACCTGCAATTTAATTTCTTTTTAGGAAATAAAAATAAGTAAAGTTCGGAATGCAATTGTATACAGACTTGTATTTTGCTGTATTTGGGGACGGCAAAAAAAAAAACATTGCATCTGCACGTCCCAAGTGTTGTGAGGGACACAGCAAACGTGGTGAATAGCAAAATGAAGTGTGTGGAGGAAAACTAAAAATGCATTTAGTCCTGTGTATAATTGCAGCCTCATGCAATGGGAAAGCTTCTGTTGATCATACAGGGAAGATGGAAGAAGCAATCCTGGAAGAAAAGCTATTTTAAGTTCCCCGTCCAGCTGAACAACCGGCCAACATGTACAGCCAGAATCAAAGCGAGAGACTTAAAGGGTATGAATATATTTGTAAAACTCTATATATGATGTGTTAATGTGCTGAGTGTCTGGCAGAGGACTTGTATCTATTACGTCCACCTGGAGTTACATTCATGTCCAATTCAGACACATCTTTATGGATATTTTTAGGGGACATTCTGAAGCAGAACTGCAGATCCCTACCGTCTCAAACAACCCCAGATTATTCCCCCTCAGGTCAGGTCTTAAAAGCAAATCTAGTCAGGCAAAATTTACTTTTTGTCATGATCTGTGTTTTAGTTCTGTTAAGTTTCCTGTAGTTTTCTTGTTTTACTTTGTTATTATTATTATTAGTCATTGTTTTCTTTAGGTTATTTTCTATTTTGGTTGAGTCTTTGTTTTGTTATTCTTTTCTGTGTTCTCCAGTTCCCCCTGCTCTCTGTCCCTCTTCTCTCTCTCTCTGTCTAATTTCATCATCACTTGCACCTGTTACCAATTTTCCGTTGGTTTGTTCATTTCCATTGTTTTGTTATTTTCTTAGTTCTTAGTTCCCGCGTTCCTCCTCAGTGTTCTATCAAGTTTGTTTCTGTTTGTTTCCGTTACGTTCCAGTTCTAGTTAAATCTTATATTCTTCACGTAAATCCACCTCTGCTCGAGTCTTTATCGCAAAACCCTGACACTTTTGTTAATCCCAAAGACATTCAACACCTGCAATCCTGTTGCTTGTGCATTGCTGTCATTCAAGAGAAATCATGTAAGCTCGAACATTACTTGGTCGAAAAAATATATTTATATTGATGATGTAAACCGTCTTGCATTCAGCTAGCTTGCTTAGAGTATTCTCATCAGAAATTGTTGTCTTTCAATTTGGAGAGCAGAACCAGACTTTTTACATGTTGGTGTAAAAAACTCCTTTGCAAAGATGCTTCAAAAAACTTGAAAACGCCAATTTCTCCATAACAGTGGAACGAAGAGAAAACTTTAAACCTGGGAAGGATAAGAGGTTACTGAAAGAACATGTCTTCTATAATTTGGATGATAAGACCCTTTAGCTATAACGTCCTTGCATTTACGTAAAACCGTGCATCTCTACACTCCTTGCTCTTTTTTATTCAGAATCCTTTAGGGGAGGTCGTGTTGCTTTGCTCTCTGTCAGACCCACACCTTCACGCCACACTGCAAACACTCTCCGGTGACAGCAAATAGACCTCAGGCCCGAGGTTCTTTGATAGGGATGTGAGTTGACTCTTTACCTTTCTTATTTCACAGCTTCACTATTCATTACCGACCGCTGTAAGTGGACATCGCTCAAGGGTGATGTCAGCATTAGCTTTGCTGATGACCAATTCACCCTGCTCTGCCTCTTCCTTCCCTAGGAGACACAGGCTGTTATCTTTTCCTGCTAAATGTCAGTGTAAAAAGAAGCTAAGAACTAATAAATAATTGAATTGAATTGTATCTGTATTGCTGCAATTTTTAATCCACTTTGGAACATCAATACTTTACAATACGACGTATAATCAGGCCTTGCATTAGATGTAATAATGGAGCAAAATAATTGCATTTCCTTTTTTTAGTTATTGCCGCTAGTCAACATTATGTCAAATTTTAAGCACACGTTGGTGTGTTTTTGTTTGTCTGCCATCAAATATGTTGATAGAAGCAAGACTTTATTATTTTTAATAATAAAGTCTTTATTATTTTTAATTTTGATTGATTGATTTTAATAAGGTCCAATCTTAAAATGTTTTTTTGCTTCAGGTTTGCTTAAACAGCCCACGCACGAATCTGTCCTGAAATAAACATCTACTACACTCCTTCATTTGGAAAAGAAAACTTGATTAAACACAACAATTTCCGTATTGATTACAGCACTACATGAAGAGGATAGTGATGGCTGCCTGACTGGACCGGCTCATCATCAACTCTCCCACCCCACAATCCTCTTCCCGCCACGTTGTTTATGACTTCCCCAGTCACGAGGATGCGAATCTGAACGAGTTATCAGGATTCTGTAACACAGGGCTGGGGTGTGTGATTAAAATCTGAACCAATTGAGTTTTGGTGCTTTGCAAACAGGCAGCGTTCCAAACCAAAATGGACTTTGCGTAATGCAGTGGGAGGGGCGGCCACAAGTCTCTGTGTTGCATCTGGACAACTTAACAAGGATTCCTTATTGATCGGGAGCTAATTATTTTTAAAAGACATTTCAAAAGTAGAAATAGGTTTACATGCAGCTTGGTCTGCCTTGGGGATTTTCTCTGCACTTCAGTCCTATGTGACGCTATAATCAGAGGTGGCTTTAGTTTCAAATGCTCGTGAATGAGCAAAGGGCTAAATCTTGGAGACGGTGGTTTACTCAGATTGCCGGAGTCACCTGTATTCCCATGTATGGTAATCTGATGTCTGTCTGGATGAAAGTACTTGAATCGTAATATGCCCGTGGATTATTCCTTGGGGGACAATAAAGCATTATCTTAGCTTATCTTCCTTTGTTGGCTGAAGGTCTTACTGAACCCGATCCAGGGATAAACTCCAAGCTTGGACCTCCTACATGTGAACTGTGTCCCTCTTTAACACAAACCTTTAATAATACCAAATTCAGGGCTGGATTTAGGAGGATGTGGATGTTGTACTTGAGTCAGGTTTGCTGTCCTACTGTATGTAAGTTACAACAGATTAATTTAAGTGCACATCAACTTCAAACATTTAAGGTTTTTGTCTGTATGAAAACTTGTTTTTGTTTGTTTTTGTTTTTTTGTTTTTTGCCAAAGCTATGCTAAATTATAAAGTACCTTCAAGACCTATTTAGATCTATTTAAAGGGAAATGCTACCAATTCTTATGTTATCATTAACCATTCCTGTCACCTACGAAACAACTGCCTGTGCAATGCTCACAGGTGCAGACATTTTATGAGAGGACTTATTGCACTGCTGGCATTTTGTCACGTCATCAAGCCTAAGCACAACGTTTAGAGTGTCTCACTTGTTGGGAAGCAGGTTTCTTATATGTTTTTTTTATAGGACTCAGAAGGTTTTAGCCAATATAAAGGATCACATTTTAATCTGAAAACAGAGCGTTGAAGCCATTGAGGTGTTGTTTCTGCACACTGGTGAGTGAATGTGTGTTTAGAAAGACCTGAACAAACATGTTGTTGGAAGCCAGAATACTCACAGAGAACTATGAATGCCACAACCTTGCGGGAGGAACATTTGAAAGTTGAATCAGATTCGAACCTCAGCTGTTTTTGCGACAATGCAACTTTAATTACAACTGCAACACAATTTCATTCCACTTTAAGTCCTTTTTAATGGTTTATGACTCTACCTATACATGTTAATAAGAATTAAAAAGAGGATGCTTGTTCGGTTAATTGTTATTTGCTGTGTGTGGTGTTTTTTTACACTTGTCACATCTTTAGTTTTTGCCAACTAAAGTATTTAAAACACACAGAGCTAGTGATGCTTGTAGTAATGCTTCTGTAATAAAGGCACACCCATTTTAAGCCATGTAAAAATCAGACGTTTCTTTAAAGAAAAGCAACAAGATAACAGCATCAATTTTACAACAAATTTTAACTACTAAACTAACATTTGTGAACATACTGAAGGATTAGGATCAAATGAAGCTGAATTAAGTAGAAAGAACACTTTCTAATCAAGGAGACTAAACAATGAAGATGCAGGAACTGGTGAAAAATACACGACTGATGTATGATTGTTTAAAGAAAAGAACACAACTTTAACATAATTTAGCTAATTGCAAATAAAATGTAAATAAAAAAAGATCTTGGTTAACTACACTTATGAAAAAGCTAGATATGTTGTACACTTGGGATTTGGAAAATGTGTTGCTGTTTTGTAGGATGTCTAATACAACTACATTCATTTGTCCGTCTAACCCACAAATGCTACCTATTTATGTAAGAGCTGCTGTTTGGTGTGGAGTCGTTCATTTTACTGTGTTGTGATCCTTCAGTCATTTGGCTTCTTGGTTTCAGTTTTGTCATGTTTACTAAGGTAGATCTCCCTTTTTAGTTTGTTCGTTGGTCATTTGGTCTCATCACTTGTGCTTATGAAGACTTTCTTTCTCTTTGCTGATTATAATCATTTCTGGTTTCTTCCTTAGTTCACCTTTTCGCCTCCTACCTGCCTGCCAGCCTTTCTCTCCTTGCCAAACTGTCTCAAGTCATCTCATCTTTCCTCTGCCTGCTCTGTCCTCAGCTGCTTTGGCTATACAGAATAAGTCGGAGTGGTTGAGTGTATATATATATATATATATATATATATATATATATATATATATATATATATATATATATATATATATATATTTATTTTTAAACACTTTTAAATGGACATAGCTGGAATTTTTACTTTATTTCCTGTGATCAAAGATGATCAACCTCGGTTTTCTGAATCCATGTGTTCATTTCAGCAGCTTCCTTGCTTCCCCCCCCCCCCTCTGTGTTTCTGGGGTTTGAGTCACAGGCTTCTCTCAGCTGATGATGACGCGGCTGCGCGCCTCGCGGAATCTGAAGAGTGATTTTTATTTATTTATTTATATATATATATATTTATGAAGGAGGAGGAGGAGGAGGAGGAGGAGGGCTCTGGTGCGCAACCATCTCACACCTTTAACGCGTGAGCGTGGGGGTCCGGGTTGTCAGCTCCACCAGAGGATGACAGTCCAAAGGAGAACACACAACAATATTATTATTATTAATTTGAATGTTTTTATCAGCAGTAATAAACCCGCGTTCTCTCAATCACGCAGCCGTGCGTGGCATCTGCGATCGTTGACAGGCTCTGGATCTCCGTGCGTGATCTGCGCCGGGAAAGGAGGCAGGGAAGCTTTTCTCCTCCTCCTGCAGGAGCAGCATCGTTATCTGCGCCGAGGAGGATTCCGTCCCAAAATACCTCCTCCTCCTCCTCCAGCCGGCCCATCCGATCTGACAGGGGAGAATCCTGGGGAGGAGGGCGCCTAGCCGGGAGAAGACGAAAGGCGATCACCCTCCTCTCTTCTGGCCCGGTTCGGTTCTACACACTCGGGCGCGCTGTGGGAGAGCTCCACGCTGCTCTGGTCCAGGAGGACGACGCGGCATCCTCACGCTGGGATCTGGGATCTGCTCATCATTTTTAGAGTCGTCTGGGGGGGTGGGGACAAGAACAACAACGACAAAACTCCATAATAAAGCGTGCAGAAGGAAGCGGATCTGCTGTGACTGAATCAAACTCCCTGAAATACTGATCCAGGTGAGTAATAGCGAACACACGCAGAGTAACAACACCAGCGCTGGAGGATGAGAGCTGATCTTCTGCATGCATGTGTGAAATCAAAGTGGTGGCAAACACTGATGAGTGATGTGAGCGGAGGATCATGATGCAGACGTGATCTTTTCTGCAGGCATGGTCTTCTGCAACCCGGCACGGATGGATTCGTGATACACGTCTAAATGGGTGTGACGTTTTAAACCATCGCCTTTAATGTGACTGCTGTTGTTAACGCGTTGTCAGGGCTTCTCTTGCACTAACTTGAAGTTGGATTGGAGAAGAAAAAAAAAAGGGCATACAAAGGCCCGTCCGCATCCTATACCTACTAGGCTAAGTTATGGTGCGGACCTAGTGAAGCTGCCCTCATGATGATTAATCATGAGGGCAGCTGAAGCTCTCCGTGTGTTTGCGGAGTCCATGTTTAAATTCATCTCAAATACCCTCCTTAAACGAGACCCACCTCCCGAAATAGGGGAAGGAATCTGTGCAGCAACAATTCCCGGGTTGATCTGCCACTGGGCAGGCACAGAGATTTGTGCAATATGCACTAATCAGGACTGTAAAATGCCACAATGATAAAAAAAAAAAAACAAAAACAAACAAAAAAACACACTGGATGCATTTCTGTTTGGGTGGAATTTACAAAAAAAATGTCTTCAGAGATGTAGTTTTAGCAGCTACAATACAGAAATTAACCGTTTTTTTATTCCAGCCATGGTTTTGAACAGGGACCATCTACTTTGTTTCAAAGAGTCACTTTTATGGCACCAAACACTCAATTCTGCATATGAACCAAATAAAATGTTATCTATTATTATTATGAAAGCGAAATAAATGAACTACAATGTATAGGCTACTTTCAGATTTTAGAATGAGATGAGCTTTTTTTTCATATATGAAGAAAAATTTGTAAAAAATGTTAGATAGTTTAAAGCTACAGGTTGTATGCAGATTTTGCATAAGAGGTCACAGAATAAACACCCTACCTTATTGCCGGTTATTAAAAAAAACTTTCGTTTTTGGTTTAGCCACAGGTTGTAGGATCCTTAGTGTAGAATATGCTTACTCAACGAAAGTCAGGAAAACTCAGAGGATTTTTAAACTAATTCTAACTAAAATCTATAATTAGGAGAAATTAAAGTTCTGGGTATGAGTTACTGACCTGTGTTTGGGCCAAATGGGCAGTTGCCCAGGGAATTATTAAAAAGAGGGTGTGTAACATTTTTCCGGAAGGGGGGGGGGGTAAAGTCTATTTCATGAATCAACAGAGGAAGTGTCCTTTTTGGGAATCTCATCCATTTGTTGCTGCATGCGGTTGGTCAAGTGGCCGAACGGATGCTCCTGTACTCTTCTTACACTAACAGTTCACTCAGCAGTAACTTTACATTTTATATCTCTGAACTGGTTAGCTGGTGGACTGTTGTACACATTTTTTTTTAAGTTTGTTGTACATGCAAATAATTTCAAATCACTAAATAACAAACAATATTATCGTTGCCTGACTAAAACCACAGAGGAAAGTTGACTAAACCGACATCTTTACTTTTAACCAGAATGTTTGAATAGGATTTGTTCGAAACAACATGAAAATCTCGTTTAAATACGTCCGTTACTAAACACTAGTTTGCAAGCTACTGAGCTAAAGTCAAACATATTTAATTTTGATTTTGCACATTAAATACAACACAAAAGTTTCTTTTGTTTTCCAAGAAGAAACTTTGACTGAAAGATTTACTTTCGAATAATCCCTTATTAAAACCCTCTCCTTAACAAATGACTAGCTTTTTTTAAAATTATTCACTCACCTTTAACTTTTTTGAAAAATTTGGTCAATAACATGCCAGTTATTATAGGAACTGTTTGTGTGGCGCCTAATTAAGAGGTCATTGTTACAGCACTGATGTACAGAGAGATATGGGATTGTGTAGCCACCACTGTCAGCACCTGAACATGATTCATCGGATGAGAAAACAATTATTTGACTCAAAATACTTGTGAGGTCACAAACATGAACAGTCTTAATTCTTCATGTTATGACCTTCATATTTTTTTCCCTAGATTATTTTTCGTACAGTTTGCTAAATAATTAGTTAATTTAGTGAAAGCTAAGTAAAAGAAAGGTTTTGCACAATAATGTAAGAAAGATAAAAAAAGTTTCATTTATTTTCTTTACCTTTTGCTTGTCTCGTTAAAATGCCACTTTAGAAGCTGATGTTTGAAGACGTACGTTTTTAAACTTAGACCAGTTTATTAATAGCTACTGAGAGCTCACCAAGGCTAATTTCAACCAACAGTTCCTCTGGCTTTATTTCAACAAATTGTTTCTTCTCGTCGACCTCCGTAAGGATTTGATTTTCACATGCTTATCAAATATTTCTACCATCAACAGAATATCCTACCTGATCTCAGAAGCTGTACAGCTAAACACAAAAACATGCCACATTTTTTTAGGTTCAGTCATGTTCCTTCCACTTCTCAATCATGCACTCCTTTTTGTTGCTCATATAAAGTCCTATCAAAAAGGTCAGAGTATATTAAGTTAATATTTTTCCAAAGCACTGAGTTTGAAGGTAAAGCAAAAAGGGAAAAAAAATTGTCTTAACTATTAAATAAAGCATTATGTGGTTACTAACTATCTGCGTGACTATAATGGGTGTTTTAATGGATGTTTTCCTCCATTGGTCTAGTTCTGTTTGTCCATTCCCACTTTTACTTTTATCCCCTCCTACTGTAAATGTATAGCTATGTATAGCTGCTCTTTAACGCTTTTAGTTGTGTCCTTATTGCTCCTAGTGTGACTGGAATGTATTAAAACAGGGGGTTATCCTTTGGATTTAAAGATCTCAAGTTACTTATTTGAATACCTCCTGATAGTTAGCCATCTTTGCATCAAATGTTTTTTTCCCCTATGTTTCCTAATGGTTTGCTTCATCATCTGCAGAGCCACCCTAGGTAGCTGTCATCCAATAAAGATTTGGAGAAGCAGCGTGGTCAGCAGCGCTGCTACGATTAAAATAATGGGAATGGCGTTACCCGAAGCTCTTCAGCACCCTCTGTTTCTCTGATAAATAGAGCCTGAGAGACTTTATACCTCTCTTTTATTCTTGCAAATTCATTCTCTTAATTCCCAGGAAGTAAAAATCTATATTTTTAAAACACATAGTTTTTAATCGGGTCACATCTCATTCACACAGTTTCTCCCCCTGTTGTTTTTGTTTGTGCTCTGCACAAATGAATCACTCAGGGATTGTATAGCTGGCTGCGGTCCAAAGATACGGCTCTGCTGATTCAGTAAAAAGTATGTTCCTAGTCTCCACTTTGATTTCATTCGTTTTTCTGTCCTCCTGATTTATTGAAATCTATGATTAAAATGTAGTTTTTTTTCAAGTCAGATTTTTTCCCCCCCTTTAACCATTTTTATTTCTGCCAACCAGAAAAATGCTACAAATATGTATGATTGTGATTCTTCCCTATTAAACAACACTATGTAATGCAGTTGTTTGTATCTACAAACAATCAAATTGAAAAATTCAGATAATTTGTTACTAAATTTAATAGTTAATATTGCAGGTGACTTTTATACAAATCTGCAACTGCTCTGGTCCCACAGATCTAAACTTTGAACTGTTATGAATATCTCAGATCCTACTCAGCTAGTTTGGCCTCTACGAACTTTATCAGATATTTCCATTACCTACCATGCAGAACTAAATAGATAGCATAACAACCTTTAGGCATGCATTAACCATCCTTACTCAAAAAATTTTATTGGTGTTTTCATGGGGTTGAGTGAATAAATAAGACAGAATGCAATACAATACAAAACAATACAATAGAGAAATGTTTTCCTTTCTGACAGGAAGGATTAAAACATTAAACATTACAATCGTTAGACATTAAGAGAAATACAATAAAGTTGAATTTACAACAAAAGACAAACACATTACTGTTGTTGATTATGCCATGGTCAGACTTTAAGGATAATGTGCAACCAAGTTGGATAGGTTAAAAAATGGTTTATAAGATGTGCATATTTTGCATTAAAAAGAGCCATGGACTACAACAAATTTCAAAAGACTGAGCAAATAACAACAGCGATGTAAAGACTTGAGTAACTTCAATTAAACCTACGATAATTTATTGAATATTCACGTATAAAGATGTGGGACTTCAGCCGGATATCCCAAAACTATGAGTAATGATACATAATACTAAAAAATGCAAAAATTACACGCACCTATAATAGTGCATTTAATTGATGCCTCTAGCAGTATTTTCCAACCCTGTCTGCACACACTCCACATGTTGGTGGCCCCAGAGGTAACCAATCCTTTGGCTGGGAATCAAAACACAGGAAAGCACTTTTCAGGTATAAACAGTTGACCTTGTAAACACAAATTGTGGTCAACCAAAGCAGAAGAAAACAACTGTCAGACTATTAAAAAAACTGAAATCCAATACTTATTTCAGGACAGGAATGACTCACTGCATTAGTTTGCATGTCTCCTAAAGTCAGGCTGAACAGCAAATGAGCCCCAGGGATCCAGAAGAGTTGTGGAGTACATAGAAAACTCTCAACTGTCCAGAAACACTAAATAATCAGGCATAACTGAGACGAGAGTCTTTGCAATAAATCCCAGCTGTTAGAATGCGTACTAGGTTGTGGGTTGTTGTGCGTTCATTACTCTCCCACTGCCACAGGCCTCAGCTGTACGGCTGAAGTTTCCACCCTTAAAGTTTTAAGAAGTGCTTAGATGCTTCCTGTACTTGAGCTTTCATGAATTTAGATAACGTCCGCTCTGTTCTTTCTCTTGCAGAAGTGTTTGGCCTTATTTCAGTCTGTTTTGACATGACATTATCAGCTTTTCGTGTTTCAAAATTAGATTTTGGTTGTTGAAACCCTCCCACATTTGATACAGTTCTTCATTTAGTAGCACTGCTGTATCATTTTCTTGTGACCAAACAATCATGTCTAAATCTGCACCATTACATGCACACATCTACACCTAAGTGAAATAAACAGTTTCCATGAAAACTTTTTCCTTTACCTCACCAACAACTGATAACTTCTGACATATTGTATGTAAAACTGAAATATATATTTTTTAATATTTCAGTCTAAAGCAAATATAACAACGATTGTTTTTATGGTTTCATCACAGCAGTGTTATAAATAAGCAGTGGAAGAAGAAGGATTCGTCTTGTTCTATTTTGCGTTGCTTGTTTGCCCCTAAAAAAAACAAAAAACGGTGTAATAACTAGCTATAACAACTCTGTGAAGATCTAAGTTGTTTTCAAGTCATCACCTGAAACTGGAAGGACAATGACAGAAGTGCAAACCTGTTAACATGTGTGATTTTAGACAGGAGTTAAAAGTGGTCAGTGCCTCCATAGAACTGATCATGGGTCCTATTATGGTTGCTTTACAAATGAAAACATTGAATTAGTTTCTTAGGCTTATTTATCCTTGGAAACTGACTATTTGGTCCCTAGGAGCATTTTCTATCTTCAAAGATTAAAAATTGCATTTTAGCTTAACAATGGAATTGAAACTTTATGTATTCACTTTATGGTTAAATCATATTGAGTTAGGATCACAGGTTTCATTGCCACCCCCTAGTCAAAACCAGACAGTTCATCTAAAAGTGACTGGCCATGCAAGAGAAACATTAATTAGCCGCTGGTGCGCCTTCCTGGAGCAACAACACTTCCATTCTGGTCAGGAAGGCGCACCAGCGGCTCTACTTCCTCAGGAGACTGAGAAGAGCTGGACTCGGGAGCTCAGTTCTCACTTCCTTCTACAGATGTGTGGTGGAGAGCGTCTTGTGCTGCAGCATCAACGTGTGGCATGGAAGCTGCTCTGCTGCGGACAGGAAAGCTCTGCAGAGGGTGGTGAAGGCTGCACAGAGGACTGTTGGAGTCAGCCTCCCCAGCACCACAGACATCTACACCTCCAGATGCAGGAAGAGGCCCTCCGGCATCATGAAGGACCCCACACACCCAGCACACTCACTTTTTGTCCCGCTCCCCTCAGGCAGGAGGCTGCGGAGCATCAAGTGTAAAACAACCAGACTGAGAAATAGCTTCATTCCTGAAGCTGTGAGACTCTCAAACACACGCAATGACAATCAGACCTGAAAAACACTTTCTCATTTAACTGGCACTGTTCACTTTAATGTTTCACTTTAAAATGTCCCTTTAAAATGTCAATTAATATGTCACTTGCACTCCGAATTTTGATTGCTGCTATGTCCGAAGTACTATATTGTAGATTCTGTGTCAATATTGTATATTCTGTGGAGTCAAATC
>JAVLVB010000657.1:3289535-3303960 GCA_032876305.1 Orestias chungarensis
AAGTCCCGTATTGTAGATTCTGTGTCCATATTGTAGATTTTGTGTAGCTCAAATCCTAGTCTTGCATAGTTATTATATTCCTATATTCTATTACATTATTTAAAATTGCTATCAGGGTGTAAACTGGACCGGGGGATTAGAATTTCGTCCCACCTCATGTACCACATGTGATGTGATGACAAATAAAGATTCCTTGATACCTTGATTCAATGATTAATCAAACATTCACTCAGTAGGCTTGCAGAAAACTTTGGTTAAGCTGCAAACGTTTACATCTCCTGTGTTTATAAATCAGGCCTTGATGGAAGAGTACAATGCAAAATAAAAGCAATGAGCTGTCCTTTTTGCAGTTAATGAAATAACGTAGGGAAGAAGGCAAATGTGAAAAAAGGGTGTCTGGTCATTTGTGACCGATATTAAGTAAACACATGACACAGGAGACACAGTATCATGCTTCAAATTGGCATAACAAAGAAACGGATCAGAATTGATGGAAAGATGGACAGAGCTAAATCCAGGGTTTGATTGAAAGAAGATTTTTTAGAAATAACTCACTTCTTGAGATTTAGGATTTTTCTTCCAACTGGAGAATTAACTTAAACATACAGCAAGGACTAAACTGGAACTGTTTAATCAAAGAATATTAATGTGTAAGAATGACCTAGACCAAAATAAAAACAAGTATCTTTGACCATACTTGAAATTTCCTGCTCTGTGGCACTCTCCATGGAATCTCAGTACGATCATTAAATGCACACTGAAGTATGTGTGTAGGTCTTTATTTATTATTAATTACAACAGTAATAGGGATACAACATTGGATATTGTTAAATTGTAGTTGATTACTGCCAAAACGCTGCATTATAACAATTGTGTATTTTCTGTTGTTTCCCCTTGGCAGGTGGTGGGTGAAGGAAAGCACAGCCCAGTGCTGGATCTCAGAGGGACACTTTGTGTTGCAAGGGCCCTTAAGACGAAGAAGGGTGCATGGAGGGTTCAAGGCCTCTAAAACCAGGGACATCAGCCTGCCTCTGGTTGGCCCTGGTTTCTGTGGCTGTAGCTTTCCTTTGTTCCGAGGCCAGGACTACTCCAAGTCCTTTACTCAATCCCAACAATGCCACCTGCAGGGGCAACTCAAAGTGTCAAACAGGTATCATTCTCCCCATCTGGTATCCCGAGGATCCCTCAATGGGAGACAAGATTGCTCGGGTCATTGTCTATTTTGTGGCCATGATTTACATGTTTCTTGGTGTGTCCATCATTGCTGACCGTTTCATGTCAGCCATTGAGGTCATTACTTCCCAAGAAAGGGAAATTGTCATCAAAAGACCCAATGGGGAAACAACCACAACCACAATACGGGTGTGGAACGAAACTGTCTCCAACCTTACTCTCATGGCCTTAGGCTCTTCTGCCCCTGAGATTCTTCTCTCTGTGATTGAAGTTTGTGGACACGACTTCAAATCTGGTGAACTTGGTCCAGCAACTATCGTTGGCAGTGCAGCCTTTAATATGTTCGTCATCATAGGCCTCTGTGTGTCCATCATTCCCCAAGGAGAAGTGCGGAAGGTCAAGCACCTCAGAGTTTTTTTTGTCACAGCAGGCTGGAGCATCTTTGCTTACATCTGGCTCTACATGATCCTGGCTGTTTTTTCTCCTAATGTAGTCCAGGTCTGGGAAGGCCTAGTCACACTATCGTTTTTCCCCATATGTGTCCTACTTGCCTGGGTGGCAGACAGACGACTTCTATTCTACAAGTTTATGCATAAGAAATATCGCACTGACAAACATAGGGGCGTCATTATTGAAACTGAAACTGAACGCTCTAAGGGTATTGAGATGGATGGCAAAATGGTCAACTCTCACTTTATGGATGGTAGTGCGACCAGCAATCTGATTGGTTTGATTGAGAGTAAAGAGGTTGATGAATCCCGAAGGGATATGATTCGTATCTTAAAGGACGTAAAGCAAAAGCACCCAGAGAAAGATCTTGACCAACTTGTTGAGATGGCCAACTATTACGCTCTCTCACACCAGCAAAAGAGCCGTGCCTTCTACCGTATCCAGGCCACTCGAATGATGACAGGCGCTGGGAATATCTTGAGAAAACATGTAGCGGAACAATTAAAGAAGAGTGCCAGCGTGCAAGAGGTACACGTGGAGGAACCTGAAGAGTATGTCTCTCGAATTGCGTTTGAGCCTGCTGCATACCAGTGCCTTGAGAACTGTGGTGCTGCCATTCTGACAGTAACTAGAAAGGGTGGTGATGTTAATAAGACGGTCTACGTGGATTATAAAACAGAAGATGGCTCGGCTAATGCTGGAGCTGACTATGAGTTCACAGAGGGCACAGTGGTGTTCAAACCAGGGGAGATAATCAAAGAAATAAGCATTGGCATCATAGATGATGACATCTTTGAAGAGGACGAGCACTTCTTTGTACGACTTAATTATCTTCGGGTCTTGGAAACTGAAGATGAAGTGTTGTCTGCAAACAGTCTTCCATACCCAAAGGCCACTCTAGGATTTCCCACTGTGGCTACAGTGACTATTCTGGATGACGACCATTCAGGCATCTTCACATTTGAGAGTAGTTCTGTCCATGTCAGTGAGAGCATTGGCATTATGGAAGTGAAAGTCCTGAGGACTTCAGGAGCAAGGGGAACTGTCATTGTGCCTTATCGCACAGTCGAGGGACTTGCCAAAGGAGGAGGGGAGGACTTTGAAGACACTTATGGAGAGCTTGAGTTCAAGAACGATGAGACCTGGTAAGGACATTTATCTTGTTTTTAAAGCTGATGTTTTTTTATGAAGTTTTGTTGGCTAATGTTTACTGGTCAGTGTTTGAATTTTAATGAACAAAGATTTCTAGATCTAGAAAAATTTGTTTTTGACTTACAAATAAATAATTTATGATTTCTTTGACAAATTATGATTTTAATTTGTAGTTTGAATGCTAGTCATGTTGTAGGTTGTGTCCTGACAGATTGCTGTAAACTCCATTTTGTTTTGATAAAAAAAACTTAGCTTACATTTTGACATACATTTTGACAGATCTGACATATCTTATGTGGGTTTTGCTCTTATAACTTTAAGAACTTTGACCCAGAGTTTTCTCTCATTAGTTAGACAGTAATCATACATTTTTCATGTGTTAACGTGGAAAAAGGAATGCCTGAATTAAACCTCTCCTTGCTCTTTAAATCTCTGGTGCTTTGTTTTCTCCATCCCTTAAGTTTTGTACTTTTCTTTTTGTCCGTGTTCTCTCCATGGTTTGTCAAAGTCCTTTGACAAAATGAATGAACAGAAGCCTGGTTAGAAGAGAAAATAACCTCTAAGGTCAAAGGTCTAGCTTTGATTCATATAATCAATGTGTGACTGTGATCTGCATTACATGGTGAAGAGTCTTGGGATGAAATATGACACTTGAAGGTGTGATTTCTTCTGAGCAGAGCCATCAATAAAAATTTCTCAGATGAATGAAGTCTTATTTAAATTGTGTATGCCAGCTGTGCGATCTGTGTTTAATACTGAACTACAACAAACATAGTCATGCAACATTTGGTGGCATTACAACGATCGTAACAAACTGTCCTGTAGTATAGTGAGTGTCAGATGATTAAGCAACACTAATTTCTCTAAGATATTTCCATTTATGGAATGCACCTTCACAGACACTCATATTGCACATCCTGGCCTACAGCGGCTGAATCACAGGGACATGTGTCTGCTGTTTCCCTATTCTATACCAAATGGGCCTAACTAGCAGAGCCTGTGCTCCAGTGTGAGGACTGAGACAGCCCAGGAGAACAATGGCAAGCGGTTGAGTGCTGGGTGATCAGCATGCTCCAGGGACCTGCTGAGTACTCTGGATTTTACTTGATTTATGTGAAGGATGCTTTTGGGTTGGGCCTGAAGGCTGCTGAGGGAATTTAGGAAGGAGATGTGGTGATGTTGCTGTGAATGATAGTGTATTGATCTGCTTGCTCTGTCACATATTGCGCTTTCAGTTTGAACCTCATATAGTGCTGCACTGCTGTTAGGGGACATAAAACCAAGGAAATTGATATCTTGTAATTGGTTAAGTCTCAGCAATCTTGAAATGAATCAGATTGTAAAATAATTTGCTAGATTTTTAATTTTTATTTATTTTACAAAACTACTGTGTGCTATTGAACAAAAACAGTTCAGTTATTTAACTGCTATGCTCAGTGTATGGCTATCTATTAGCTTTCTCTGCATTTCATCTGCTGTTAGAAGTTTGGGACCAACTAAGGGACATCAGAACTACTCAGTTTATACAGATTTGTTACAAGATATATGTTTTAGGTACATCTATTTAGAAATATAAATTATTTTGTTTAATCTGGATGCAATGTGTCTATAAATAATAATGTATATTCTAATGATCCGGTAGGAAATTGTTTTCGGTGTAAACCACACCGAGGCAGCCATTTTGCAGGCGCCAGGTAGGCAGTAGCGCAAAGGGTCTTGCCTAAGGACCCACACTGGATGCTGTGGTGTATTTTTACCCTGGGCTGAATTTGAACCCATGAGCTTTGGATTGGAAATCTGGTGACATTCCAATTGAGCTATCCAGCCTCAATATGCTTTTCAAATGTTTTTTACAGCACTTGATAAAGCCATGCTATCTTTTTTTCCAGTCATTTTGTACACATAGCTAAGTTGTACTGCCACTTTAGTCCTCTTATTACCCGATTCTAGCATGAACATCAACAGTGCTCCTTTCTTAATTCTGATTCTTTTGGTAACTTTTAAAACAGTCGGTGTAACTTTAAATAAAATTGGCCTGTAATTATTGCCGTAGGAGAAGAAAAATTGTAAAGAAGTCTGAGAATGTAAGTTTTACTTAAAGGTGTTTGCAAAGTTTTTGTGGCATCTTGCAAAACATACTCAATGACTTCATTAAACCGTGCATATGCTTTAAAAAGTTTTTTACATGGCAAAATTGAAACGTCTGGATCATTGTGTTTTTTTATAATCTGCAAATTAACTCTAGATAGATCTTGGAAGCGTGTTCAATCACTTTGGATATAAGGATTTGATTTTAACAGGATAATATTGTTGTCCAGAGTTAAACTCGATGTGTAAATATTACTTTTAACCTGCAAAAAAGGTTCCTTAGTTCTGACACTTAATCACTTAGATACATTCTATGTTTCATCGTATTGCAGCGTTTGCCTTTTTAGTCACAAATCCTAAAATACACTAAATGTGATGTGGCAAAGTGTTTTAGTAGTTGTGTAAAGTACATTGAGCACTGGCCTGTGAAAGACTGAAGTGCTCCCAAGGAATAGCAGGGACAAATTCTCTTCCCCTTATGTTGTAATATGGCAGAGGTTGAGCCAGAATTTAGAAACAAATTCACTGATAATTAGGTTTAATATCAGAGAAAGGTAATTTGTTGTTCCAGTCAAAGTAAGGCATTCAAGATGGGCATGGGCCAGGCGGTTTCTTTGTTTTCTCTTGATAGTTTTCATTGTTGAAAATGTTGATGTATGTGGGCATAAAGGAAGACATCATTTTCTGAACAAGTCGTTTGAGAATGGGGAAAGTCTGCCTCAGAATTGAAACTCCAGAAGTGATCAACACCATCTCAGAGTTTCTCTTTGAGGATGTAATTCGTTCACAGTTCAAATGTTTCACTTTTGATATGACTGTAAGGGTGGAGTAACAGGTAATGTAAGGATGACCAGATGTATGATCCCTTGTGGGTCTTTTAACTCTGGCTAATATTTCCCATTACTGTCCCAAAAGTACAAATTTCAGGAAGGTGGGTCAATTACCAATCCAGCACCTTTTCAACGGGACTGCAATCTTGCTTGACTGTGCATCACTACAGAAGATTGCGCTACTCTGTGTCATAGTCTTCAATTAACTGTCTGAACTGTCTGTGGTTTGGTGTTGTGAACGCAATAAAATCTACCTCCCCAATAGTTTTCATCATATTCTGGATGTTATTGTTCAGATCTTTGATACAAGAGACTCTTGATGGAAGATGCAATGGAAAGTGATGAAATTAGGCATCTCTCCTGATTTCTTTTATTTGGTCAACAAGGCCTTTCTCTCTGCCTTACATGCTTGTGGAGCCATCAGTACACACACACTTACACACACTTTTGGATGAAATTAGATGCTTTAATCCACTGCTATGCTGAAACATGTAGCTTTACTTAGATCAGTCAATAGTCGTCCTCTGATGTCTTTTCCAATGTCTTCCATCCGCCTCTTTCTTGTTGAATCAGACAACTGTAATCCCTTTATTTATGTAATAACGGTATTGTTGTTGTCAAAGCCTCTGAACAATAATTTTGCTGAAGCCAAAAAATAATCTCAAGGGTGTCTCTGTTGAACATTCTGCTGTAGACGTCGTTCCGTTAACGAGAGTTCGCCGCTCAGAAAGTGAAGCCATGCAGTTTTTCTCATTGTAGGTTCTCTGCCAGATGGATAACCTTTATTAAATATTGAAGGTGCAGATTGAAATTAGACTCCAAGTTGAAGATTGAAGCATGATTGTGTTTGTTTGTTTAATAAGCAAGCTGGGTTTGTGCCGTGAAGAGCAAATAGGAATTTGCTGGTCCGTTTCTTTTTACATTTTCTGTGCTCGTCTTATGTTTTTTTTTTGTGTGTGGAAATACCTCTCCTTGATGAGTTTGTTCCCTCTACAAAATATCCATGTTGATTTTTGTTTACGTCTTCGAATTCCTGGTCCTCACTGTTTCTCACGTCTTTTTCTTTGCCTTTGGCCATAAACCGCTCAGTTTATGTTGCAATAACAATTCTTACATTAGCAGGTTTGACAGTATCCTCTATTTTGAGCCATCTTTACTTAGGGAAACAGTAGAAACACAATGCATGTGTGTGCAATATAGGTTGAAATACATGTTTCTATAACACGTTTTAAAAAGGATTCGCCTGTGCTAATGTTGTAACGAGACCCGCAGCTAATCCATGGACGAAATTACTATCTCCATTCTAGACTTTGTGACAGTGCCACAGTATTACTGTTTGTGGTCGGCAGTACAGCCCTTATCAGTTGCTATTGATAGTGTGCGCTCCTATTGTGACAACTGCATCGTTTACATAATTTTTGTGTCTTGTCTGTTACTCTGCAGCTTAAAAAGGCTGCAAAACGCATGCCTAAATGGAAGTTAGGTGATCTTCCATTGCAACTTCACACTGACTGTAACTGGCTAGTGCTAGTGAGAGGTCACCTCAGCGAGAAATATTAGGGTGTTTCACAATGTTGATATCCTGTATGATGGGATCTTGTTTCAATCCTGTCTAAAACCAATCATGCTGTATTTGCCAAAAGCATTTCTCCTCAGACTGTGTGGTTGAAAATATATGGTGGAGACGGTACACACAAAATAAAAACTGTCACAGCAACAGGACTAAACCCAGTTTTATCAAAATAAAAAGATACACAAATGGCTGTCACCAAACAATATAATACGATATACATCAATACGCAGACAAACTAATTGAGTTTAGCTACCACTATAATGAAACTGTCTTTATGCAAATCAGAATATTTGCAACTCGCAAGACCTGATCAGGATTTAGAACAACATGATGGGTTTTCAGATTTTACAACATTAACTAATATTCCTATGACATAAAAAAGGGACAGTGATCTATTTTTGTCTAAAATTGGTTGCCAGAATAAAAAATCTTTATACAGAATCAAGCCAAAAGATTCCTGGGATTGCCTCCAAATACAACAAAAGGGGATGAATATTTAGAATATTCACAGAAGACAATTACATTGTTGTTGTTTTTTCCCCCCCACAGCCTTCAAACCTTTCCTCGGGGTGCCTTTTCTCTCTGTAGGACCCAAAGATTGCTATCAAACGTGTTTGCCTGCACTGCCCTACATTCAAATTTAACCGGGGAAACGTTATAGTTTCTCTTGCCAGGAGGAGTTCCTCTTTTAAAAGGTTAAAACAGTTCTTGGTGTGAAGCCATTGTAGTGAGTAGATAAAGGCAGAGTAGAGTCTTTGTTTAAAGGACCGTGTGTGTGTTTAATGCCCTTTAGCACAATTAGATCACACAAAGCTTTGACTTTAGCCTGCGCTCTGTCTCTCTTGTCTCCTTTAGTGCCTAATGGTGCTGCTTTTGCTATTAACCAAATATTAGACGATTGATATCTAAAAATGTTTTTTGCTAAGCAACAGTTCTCAGAAGCTAATATTTAATTCATGTTTGATTTATTTTGTGGGTTTTTGGGTTGACGTAGATTTTTATTTACGCTTTCTAACAGAAAGCCGTAGAGGATAGTGAGGGGAGCTAAAAAAGGGACATTTGATGTATCCCTACTCTTTACCACTGGACTACAACTAAGCATTTGAGCTAGAACTGTTAAAAAACTGAGCAAATATTTAAGAAAATTATCTATTTTCTTTGCTGTTATTTTATCCTGTTGGTTTTGCGTTGTTTTATCTGAGTTCTATGTATTTTTTCGGACTTTTCAGAGGGTTGTATCCCTGTTGAATAAGAGAACAATAAGGTGACAATAAATAAAATTTCTTCCAGTAACATTTTAGTGGTTTTGCAGTTAATGCAACCTAAGTAAAGATAAGGCTAATTAAATGCCTCTCATTCGTTAATAGAAGCAGGATTAAGTGTTGCTAATGGGGACAGTGCCTTCTATTCATTCTCTGAGGATTCATATTCTCCTTCAGGTAAGGTGTGCAGCCCAAAGATAACTTTATTAATAAAGTAAAGTTAATATTTGGGAGAACCTCATGATGACTCCGATTAACATTTAGGCCTCCTGAGAAAACTATCTCCGGCCCGGGAACCGCTTGTGTAAAGCAGCAGAGAATATTAAAGCAATAAAGGTTGCCCGGTGAAGAGCTGAAAGGCTCCATCCCTGGAGAGGCCCATGTTTAACTGGGCGGTGATGGATTCATAAGCAAATGAGTGGCATTCAGCAGACAAAGCAGAAATACAGAGTATTCGTGGACAGGCTGTCTGCATGGATCTTCTATAGCATTAAATCTAACATTTATTTTTACCCTGATGTGCTGAGTTTAATTATTTTTGCCGATTAAAAATAAGCACGGTTTCGACCTTTGGCCTCGTGTAGGCTCCACCTCTTCGAAGTCTTTTCCTGAAATGTTTCCTTCAGTATTTCTGGAATGTGTAACTGTTACCGCTCATGACTGACAGGACACATGTTTACTCTGATCCGTGCCTGCTGAGCAGTCAGCTCATTCCCCACCCAACAATTTTCCATAAATCCAAGAATGGGCCCACGGGGTTTTGCTTACCCGCCAGCAGCCGGTCCCCTGACACCGCCTGGATCATCTTCGGCTCAGCTTGTTAGATTTATTACTATGCTTTCTGTTGTTTAATTAGATCTAGACTTTTACTCTCTGGGCTCCCGGAAATCATGTCTTCAGGATGTAGCTCATTTCGCTTTTGGTTGTCACGTTTGTTTTCCTTTAATTTGCTGAAATTGTTTGCTTTTGTCAAGGCTCGAATGCAGCTTAAAATACATAGATTTCTAGTATTTCTTGTAAAAGACATTCAAAAAGACAGCAATCCAGTAGTTTCAGTTTGTAATCATTTTCTGTTTAAATCTTTGCTCTGCTGATTCCAGTTTTCTCTTTAAGAAAAGCAGAGTTTAGGCCTGAGAAGAATAATCTTGCTTGAGTTAATCCACAAAGTGCAGCACCATTTCTCTGGTCAATTTTGGTGATGTCATTGTTTCTCCCGTGGTACTTCCTTATCATATTTTAGGTTCCTCTAACTTTAACTGTAGATTTTCTCTGGTCACACTGCAGTCAGACTTATTTAAAGAGCATTTTGGTTTCCTTTTTCAAACATTTTAGATAATTGTAACAGCACTGACAGTGTGGTTCTGACAGTTCCGTAATAAAAAAATTGTAGCTTATTCTATACCAGTGACCACAAAGTCAGCTGTTACATTTTTTAAATGTTTTTTGAGTAGCTAATATATACAATGAAATAGTATTCCTATAGGCCTACCATAAACCTAAACCCTATTATGCGCCCTAACCCAAAAACAGTATTCTTACTAGGCTTTGGTCCCCACAAGGACAGTATTTATTCAGAAAATAGTCCCCACAATGCAGCAAAATAGCAAACCCACACAAACACAGACAAAATCAGTAAATAAATAATCAAAACAAAATAAATAAATTGAAAAATCAAAGTGAAAAATTTAACAAAGCTTTGCGTCATAAGTCCCATCAGCAAACAGGACAACGTCACACAAACATGCAAAATAGAATACGAAAGACAAACCATGCAGTCATAATCTCATGAATGTCTAGTTTACAGAATGATGGATTTGATGCTGGTTTATGATTTTTGAGGTAAGAGAAGAAATAATCTGAACAATGATTAATGCTGTGATTGAATAAAAAACAAACAAACTGAGTAAACACACACACAAAAAAAGATTTTAGCTATTGATTTAATTTGTTAAAGTGAAAATGTTCTCCAAACCAAGCTGGCCCTGTATGTCAATCTAATTTAATTTTTACCTTGCTGCCTGTCGAGTATCACTTTTGTCAACTTGAGTTTATTTTAAGAGCATTTAATTTTAAAAAAAGTTATTTAATGACACATTTTTGGATTATTTTTTTACTTCTCAAAAGAAGGCTTGATTGCTCCCTAAGCGATAATTAGGAGCTTTTGGGCTGACATTTACAAGCTATTCATGTCAGCAAATGTCCTCAGTGTGACTGAACTATGACAATTGTGTAAAAACAAGCGGGTTATATTTCCTCCACATGGATGTAGAAGACTCATTGCCAGTTACAGACATGTGATAGCTCACGGACAGTTATTAGGTTTTTGGAAATAAGGCAACATTGGTTTTGATACCTTTTTCCCCATAATATTTTTTTAAATACTCTTTTTTTATTTATTTTAATTACCTCTGTACTTAATCTGCATTTGTTTTATGATGTGAAACATTTAAGAGTTTAAAAAGGGAAAAAACTTATAAGATTGCAAATACTGCAATACTTTCTTAAATCTGTCCAAAGTGTTGCAGCATTGGAATTAGCCTGCTTTACAGTGAATGGTGTGATCGTCCCCAGCCTGAAACCTGAGTGTAGTGCAGTATCAGATATGTTTCTAGAATTAGTATGTGCCAGTTTGTGAGTACACACCGCAGGCATTCTGTTGCTGCTTTCAATCATGTTCCTGCTGGGAAACCTGTTTTACGGCAGAATATTTCTTTTTTCACTCTGTGATATCTAGAGATTGACTAAAGCTGTTGGAATATTTCATTAGACACTATGGTCCTATAAAAAGTAATGGTAAAATAATATCAATATTGGAGTTGTACAATATTATTCTTGTCAGTTTAAATGTAGATACCAATTTAAGGTCAGTGCTGGACTGTAGCCTGTCACAGCAGCTAATAGGATAGAGGTAGGCTACACCCTGGAAAAGCTGCCACTATTGCATTTGATGAAGAAAAGCAAACATATTCAACCATCCTCACACACCTCACACATTTGAAAGTTAAGTAAGTCAAAGTGCCCTAATAAAAAATCCCGAATCCAGAAAAGAAAGCAAGGGTAAGATCACATCTAGATTCGAACCTTCTAACTTGACGAAGTGTAATTGGTCCTGTGCAAAACCTAAAATTAACTACAGGAATTGGTAACCTTTATGAACCTCTATGGGAACTCAAGTTGCCATTAGAGATTTAAAACAGATGCATATAAATATGCTTATTAGTTTATGTTGTGAAACAAAACAATAAAAATAATGACTTAGAGCTGGTAATTCAAACAGTTTTTAGCATCTCGCAGAGAGCAGCACCATTATTATAGTGTATAGTATCTGTAACAAGAAATATTGCAATATTTAACCATGACTGAGGAATAGGTACAAAAATGTCTTCTTTTGTGTGAAAATTGTTTAAAATGTGGTGCATCAATTATTTTAAAAGTAAAATAAAAGCACAGAATAAGGTTAAGAAAAGATACTTAGTACTAAATATTATGTATTTTATCCCCAAATTCCCCATTTAATTCTTTCAGTGAAGATCCGACTAAATAAAAAAGCTAAGGTCTAAAGACAAATTAAAAGAACTCCTCCTTATTACGAAGCTGCAATATCTTGGTTAATACAGCTTTTGTTTCCATCTCTTCTTAAATTCACTATTCAGTGTAAAAACCAGAAAAGGAACCATTTGTACATTGATCCCAAATATGAAGTCAGTCTTCCTATTATGAAATCTAAAAGCTAAATCTAGCTGTTTGTTTGCATGAACAAATTATAATTGGATCCATTTTCATGATGAAAATAATGGCTTTTGGAGTCTTGTCGGTCCAGCTTTGTACCGCAGTCGATTACGTTTCCGTCCAAGTCAGGAGATATATAAATAATATATCTGCTCTTGAAAAATGGACAGAGTTTGGTCTTGTTCAATGTGGGTCACTGCTCCCATTTCATCCCCTGCTCGCCAAAGTGACAGCCTGTGCAGCCAGTGAGCTGCCCTTCCTGCCCATGCAACTAATTCTAGCATCTGCATAAAGGTCAGTCCTGCTCCATAGCACCTTCCTTCATGCACAGTGCAGCAGCTTTAAGATTAGAAATCAATACAGCTCACAATGAAAGGAGCTAAGAGTGCAAAAAAGGCTGCAGGAGACGGGACCAGCGCTTCAACTTCCTGCTGCTGCCTTTATCATCTCTGCAAACAAAAAAGCATATGAATGCGAAAGATGGTTTCGTGAACGTTGTTGACGCGGCCGGCTGATTTTGAATGTGAGAATTTTGCTGCCGGCACTTGATGTCAGGCCAACTTGCAACCAAACAACTCTTAAGGCAGATGGGACCAGAAAAGCTGAAGGAATTAATGCAAATGATGTTCTTTTTTTTGTTTTTATCACATAAGTCTTTAGAGCTCCTTAATTGCTAGCTATTATAGCAACAAATTGTACTTGAATTGATCTCCCTTCAGATGGTATTGACTGTCTTCATGGGATACAGCAAAACCAGTGCCTTTAAACATTATAGATATTATATATAGTCCTAGATCATTCTAAATTGGATATCTGTAAGTTTTAGGATTCTTCCAAACAACTACTTTCTTCAAAGACCTTCTCTAACCACGTAACGGCATAGTATTTACTTTTTCATTAACAATTTTACAGAAATATGAATTTAAAACTCACTGGGTGTCATTCGTTTGTGATAAAATGAGCGCTTTCTGCTTGCAGCACTTTTTGTAACCATCACTTGGGTTTACTGTTGCTATGGTGAAAAGTACTATTGTCATACAGTGTGAGAAGCACACCAAGTTGCTTAGGAGTTATTTTTGTATCCTTTTTGACCTTCCAGGTGTTATTACATCTTTTTCTGAGAATATACTTTCTCTGTTTGTCTCCCCACACAGTGTGTTTGTCTGTGTACTGATGCTATTCAGAGCAACTCTCAGATATAGGATACTTTCAGGCCTGATTACTGAATCTATATTGAATTATTCTTAAGGTTTGGCACTGTTTACTGTCTATACCTCTAATAATACATCATAAAATGCTTTATATTGTATTTGTAACAGTTTTTAGAACTTGATTGTTTTGTATTTAATATATTTAAATTTCCTGTTTGGCCTGAATAGCAAACCAGAATACTACCCAGTAAGGGTAACAATGAAGAAATCCTTCCTTATATGTAGGATTCTTGTTGCATATTTTTGCTCTAAAAAGCTTCCAACTATTACACAAAATAATGGAGCAATTCATTGGGGCTTTCCTATTACTTATTTTGTATTTTTAACAAAAGGGGGGTTTGAGGTAAAAAAAAATTAAATGCAGATTTTCAATATTTGAGTTGTGATCTAAAGTTTTTTTTTGATAAGCAGGATTGTAGAATCATCCTTCTTATAGTCCTCCACTCTTCTCGCTGTAAGAAGAACCCTCCCTGAACAGATACTTGCTGTGATCTCATTCCAGTTTTCCTATTTAGACTTTCTACATGTCCCAAGGCTGCCCCTCTCTCCTCCTCTCTGTGCGTGTCAGGCTGGACCAGCATGTTTTGCCTGCAGCTCAGGGAGAACTTACTTTTCCAATAATATTCCCTGGGTGCTGCAGCAGAAAATGCGCCATAATGAATCAGTAGTTTCATCACCTTGTCCACACACACACACACACACACACACACACACACACACACACACACACACACACACACACACACACACACACACACACACACACTCACACACACACACACATTAACCCGACCCTTTCCCTCCCCATCTACCTTCATCCACTCTTATCGTTTTCCCAACAGTGCAAGGATGTTTATTTTACTTACAGTGAGGGTTGTCTTTCTATTTTAACTTCAGTCTGAAGATGGATGATGGATGGATGGATGGATTGATGGATGGATGGATGGATGGATGGAT